>QGSO01000208.1:814123-981055 GCA_011037825.1 Carya cathayensis
TCAAGTATTCTTTTGATCACAACCATTTTAGACTAGTGTGGTGATCACGGCTTTTTAGTATGCCTTTATGTATGAAATATGTTTCAAGTATTTGGGATATTTTTAGTTTGGTGCATAGTATTGCTAAAGAAAAAAATTATCCGCTGCGAATATTGCATAATGCTAGATGCATGTTAGGAACATTGCATCTTATATGTCATGAACGGGGGCAGGTAACCTTGTGTTGCATGTCCCGACGCTTCAAATGTCCGTTCAATCCCAAGCGGAATTTGGGGGCGTCACAGATGATGCTTGTTTTCATTTTGAGATATTGAAGTTGTTGGGTAGAAGTTATAGGCGCTCTCATTGGTTGGCCGAGGAGGACTTGGGCCTTTTTGGAGACGTTCCTTATCTTTAGAAGAAACATGTGTATTTTTGGGATGATGTTATGTGTTTTCAATTTGAGGCCTGAAGGTTGATTAGTAGTGGTTTCTGACATCAATCAGTGAGTGTATATTTGCGGAATGAGTGAAGATTTGTCGTTTTTGGAGACATACGATTTTCTATGGAAAGGCGGTAAAGGTTTTCTTGTGATTAGGTGTGGATTGAGCTTGTACTTCGTGGTATTAATTTTTGAGGATATAGCCTTTAAGTAATTTGAGGAGTTATCAGAGTGCGCGCGAAAGCATGATTTTTGGAGATGCTTAGAAGTTCAAATTTTATATCGACTTTGAAGATTTAGTAGTGATTCAAAGTTTTAATGAAAAATTAATCTTTTGGTCGTGCAATTTGGTTTATTGATGGTTAACTTTGGAAGTGACTATTAGGTTACCAAAGTTGGAATGGGATGAAAGTTTGGAAGGTAAAACAGAGACGTCGTTGATATTAGTGATTTATGGTGTGAAGTTAATAACCTTTGGATTTGTTGGGAGTATGATATGTATCTCTCAATTATGTTCAGAGTTGTATCCTGTATCTTTTTGGCGCTGGTGTTTGATTTTGCAAAATTTCGAGGACGAAATTTGTTTTAAGGGGGGAGGATGTGATGACCCGCTTTTACGTGTATTTTCACTGAAGAAGTGGTTTTAATTTAATTAATATTATAGTGCTTTTATATTAAATTATCGAATTTTAATTAGATTTTATTTGCTGTTGAGTTTTAAATTGCTGTTTAATTTATTTTAGCTCGTTTTTGGATTTAAAATTTAATAGTTGGTTTTTACTAGTTATTTATTATATTTTAGCTTGACGTTGGGTTTAAAATATTTTAAATGGTGTTTATTTATTTATTTGATGTAGTGTTTAATTTATTTTAGTTGTTTATGTTTTTAATATCGTTTTCGGCGGATCAGTTTATGGATCTCGAAAGTGAGGACTGGACCTCATTTCTTTCCTTCATCTTTTCTTTTTCCTTCTTCCTTTTTCTTTTCTTTTTCTTTCCCTTTTTCTTTTTTCTTCTTTTTTTTTTTCTTCTTCTTCCTTCCTCCAGCCCGTGCGTCTTTCCCTCTCCCTCCGCCCGTTCCGTTGACCCACCCAGCCGGCGCCACCTCCAACCGCCATGACCCACCTCCACCTCCGGCATGCTCCTCCCTCACCGGCGAGCTCTACTGCACCGGAGGTGTGCAACGCCGGCCACCCGATCTCTCTCATTTCTCCTCTAAACAAATGGGTCTTCAAGCCTTTTTCTCATTTTTGGACTACCATACACGGCCAAATCAGCCACCAAACACCACCAATGGATTCACCACATCAAGAGCTTCCTCCCCATGTCTTTCTTTTCCCCTAACTCTCTCTTTTTCTCCGATGGGTCTCCATAGCTAGAGTTTCGGTTTCACTACCGTATGCCACCGTACATGGCCTCCCATGGTGTTTCACCACCACCATCTTGTTCCTCTCATCACCACGACCTTCCCCAAGAAATTTCATGGCCAACGGTGTTGTGTATAGCCCTCACTCTCCCTCACTCTCCAAGGCTGAAATTTACTTCAAGTGGCCGATCCACCACCGTGCGCCGCCACCCACGGCCAAAACTCACTTCCACTAGCTTCATAAACATCCCTAGACCATTCCCTATCAATTTGGTGTCTTGGTTTGTCCCCGTTCACAAGTGGGTATTTTGCGACCCACGGCTACAGTGCATTTGCACTGTTACGTTGCTTTCCGCCCATCGTTTGCCGCGCGCCGAACCTTCTAAAAATCCTATATAGCTCTATAAGTATTTTCCAAACTCTACTTTTAGATTTAAATGTATTTTGCTCTTTCAATGATTTATTTGGTTGGTTTGCTGATTCCGGACTGAGTCCGAGGAGTTCGGGGGTCGGATGGATGGAGGACGGAGTTGCTTGAATTGTTGTTCTATGGTTAGTTGTATTTGTCGAGCATTGAAATTTGCATTTACATGGTGCATGCACGTGTATTTTATTTTAATTGAGAAAATCCTGTTTTATTGGCGTAAATGAATTTTCGGGTGCGTGCGTGTCACGAGCCCAAGCCGGGATGGGTTATTATTCTGGTGGAGCTCCTCTGGTCACTCGGGAGTGGATAATACTGAGTGACATCCCCTGCGACGACCGGATCGCACGATACGGTAACGCTGTCGTGTCGACTCCGTGGTCCCTAGAGTGGCGGGGACTAAAGGATGGCCTGGCCAGGTACGCGCGAGTCTGGGCATCACTCATGTAGGTGTCACACGCGTAGACGTTACCTGCGGTGTGGCACAGAACCAGAGTGTGCGGATGATCCCTAGGGGAGATCATGGTGCATGCATAATCGGATTGGTTTTTATAGTTTTCGGATACGGGCCATTTTCTGGGAAAATGGTGAGGATGTGTTGAGGGCTTGTGATCCATTTTTTGGAAAAATGGTGGTTTGGGTCATTATCTGGGATAATGGCGAGACTTGGTTTTAAACGGTATGTGTGGGCCGTTATCGGGGATAATGGCGAGGTTAGTTTAAAGGATATGTTTTTGAGCCAAGTGGGTTTTTGGCGTCGTGGAAAAAAATATGGTTTATGAGTTTTGTGCATTGGCATTTATTCATGCATATTGTTTGAGTTTAATATGCTTTTATCTAGTGGTGTTTGGATTTTACTTACCTGCGGCACCATTTTGGTACCGTAGATTTTGGTGCAGAGTTCGAGGAGGAGGAGGAGGCTGAGCCCGAGGATGCGGCTCCGCCGGAGTTCTGAGTTGAAGTTTATGTTTTGTAGTTGGCTTTGAAACAATATTTATGACTTGTAATATTTTATTATGTATCTTTGAACTGCTTTATATTTTATTTAAGAAAAAATTCTGGTACTTAATTTTATGACTTTGCTATCCGCTGCGTATTTCCTTGTGCACATGCGTCGCTTGCACACACTTGGCACTCGTCGATAGGATGGTGACCCGGGTTGTCACCATCCGGACGTCTCGAATTCCCCGTGTTGGTACGTGGGGGTTTGGGGGCGTCACACGAATGATTTTCAAACATATATTTGTGTAGGTATAATTCTTATAAAAATATGAAATGTATCTTGTTCGAAAAATAATTTATTATAATTTCAAACAGATATGTCTCCTAAACGAAAAAGAACACGTGAGCCATTCCGACCACTTACTAACTCCCCGTGTAATTCACCTGCCAACAATGGTAGGCCAACATCACCAGAACCAGAATAAGGTATTTTATCACTGTATATCTTTCAAATAAATTAATTTAATTAAAATATATGCTTTAATTTTTGTATATATAGCTGTTGTAAACCAGTGTCGAGTTAGAGGCATTACGAGGGGTGTTTGCATATAGAAAGTAAGGAAAGTGGGTAAAATTAAAGTTGATAGACCTGATGATCACACTGGTGGCTTTGGGGATTCGGCAGCTTGGCTTGCTTCTTATGTTGGTACACTTACTCGCACGTATGCACCGATGGCTACATCCTCCTGGGCTAAAGTTCCTCAAGATGTAAAAGACCACATCAAAAATGGTTATCTAGTAATAAGTTACTTTGTATAACATTTTTATTTAAATAACTTTTGAAATTATACTAATTGTTTATAATTTTTTTAAGGACGAGTTTGAACTAAATTTTGGTCGGCGAGAGAATCGACTAACGATTGAGGAACTGATGTCGAATGCATTCCGGAGGTACAAAGGTCAATGCCATGCACACTATCAGAAGTTCAATACTACGACAAAGGCACGTCAAAATCCATTCCAAGCAATGCCACCAAACGAATGGGAGAAAGTTTGTGATCTGTTTGAAGATTCTGCTTATCAGGTAATTTCCCTGCTATTTTTTTTTAATAATATATGATAGATGTATTAAACATTAAATTATAATACTTTTTTTTAGCAATAGAGTATGGTGAACAAAGCAAATAGATCAAATTTAACGATACACCATCATGCAGGTTCTCAATCTTTTCATCACTTGTCAAAGAAATGTTTAGTTATTTTAGTCTCCATTAAATATTAATATATACACTTTTCTGGTTTAAATTCTGATATTAATTTTCATTTTGCAGCAAGAAGAAAGTCATGATGATTATGATCTGACCCAATTATATACTAAAGTACATAAAAATTGTGATGGTGTTTGGAGCAATCCTGAGGCAGAGACAAATTATGTAAGTTTAAGTTTATTTAATTCCATTGTCTAAATATATTTTTGTTACCTATACTAATTTTAATGTTTTTCTTTTTGTAAGACAAAATGATATCTCTTATAGACACTATTGTGGATCCATCTGATGAATCATCTGTCAACGATGCTCAAATCTTTTTTCAAGTTCTTCGATCACGTTCTGGATATTTGAGGGGCTTAGGACATTGCGTGAAGTCATCCTCAACATCGTCATCCTATTCTAAAGTCAGATCGAATGATGACAAGACTAAGAAATTAGAGGAAGCTACACTTGAAATAAAACGATTGAGGTCGAAGGAAAAAAAGTTGCTAACCCGATTAGATCAAGCAGCAGATTTAGAGGCAAGTTTAGAAGAGAGGCTATAATTAAATAACCAAAAAATGTTTGAACAATTCCAGTCAATGATATCTCAAAACTCTATGCCACCACTACCACCACAATCATAATTCATTTAGTTTTTTTAATTTCCTTTATTTATGATGTTTGTAAACATTTGAACAATTGATGTTAGATTACAATTTGTATTAGTATGTTCTTTTTAATTAAATTTCATTTTGTTTGATCAATATCATTCGAACTTTAAATAACCCGTTCGAATGGTAAATTACCATTTATGCATACATTCAAACAAAAACATATCCATTCGAACAAAAAAATACTCATTCGAACGTATCGGGACATACAATCCGTACTTTCGTTCGAACAATTAAATACTCATTCGAATAACGTTATTTTTCCGAACTCCGTTCGAATAGAAGATTTTTGTAAATAGATTGTCTGTTCATACAGTTAATCTTTTTCTTTGAACAAAAGTCACTTAAAAATGTGTTGGGTTGAACGGCCTTGGTCAGATATGGTTATTGGTTCGAATTAACATTTCATATTATTTGAATAGAAATTTTTTCATTCGAACTTGATTCTGAGACGACATTTTTTTGTCTCAAAAAAAATTTTCCGTTCGAACGGTTTCAACTGGTTCCGCCCAATTTCATCCTTAAAAGTACTTTTTAGAGTCAAAAATAAATTTTTGTCTTCAAAAATTTTCTGAGACAAAAATTTTTCATCTCCAAAAACTTCAAGGGACGAAATTCAGATTTTTTGAGACAAAATTTTTTGTCTCAAAAAACCAATTCTCTTGTAGTGGCTAGACAAGAAAGACTAGGGGAATCCTTATAATTATAATTAGAGTATATAGGTTAGATCTTGGACCGAGAGGGTATTTAATTAATCCCCTTTTTTAAAAAAAAAAAGAAGAATGAATGAACTTATATATATAGATATATATTTCATATATGCCTATAATTATGTGAACAGATCGACACGAATTATTAGGAGTCATATATAATAATATGAGTCAAGCTAGCCGTGTTGGATTCTCTAATGATCGAATTTATATATTGATCATGATATGACCTATATATTAATTATTATGATCACGAACACAATATATATTAATTATTATGTGAAACCTAGCTAGCTACCGGCTAGCTTCGAAGTTTAGCTTCTTGTCTTAATATTCTTGCATCTCATAAGAGAAACACATGATGCATATTAATTAGCTAGTTCCGTACTCTTGATGATATTAATTAATATGTTGATCGATCAATGGATCCAGCAATTGGCCGGGATGGATGCTCAAGGCCCTTAATTAGCTAGCTACTGATCGATCTATTAACTCAAAATAAACTTAAGCGTACTGATCATTAATTAATTAAGGGGTTGATTGCCATGCTGCATGGATATAGGAAAGTACGTACCAGCTGGTTATACGTACCCTTAATTGTTTAATTTGTCTTGGGAAGGTGATGTGTTTCATTTGGTGGAACTTCTGCCATATGATTTACTTAACTTATTATTTGTTGAATCCAAGGGCCTGACGTCTAAGATTACTCTATCTCGTGGTTCGATCTGTCTAACAGACAGCTAGCTAGTTTGATAGAGAAATCTTGCTTTTGTTCAACATTTTTCGTCTCTTAACTAATTGATAGAGAAGTTAATAGGGATTAATAGGATATGGACCATACTATTAATCCCTTTGAGAATATTGAAAGGTAATAGGGAGAAAAGCTAGCATGAAAGAAGGGCAGGCTGCAGGCGGGCTACTTGTAATTTTGTCATGTATCCTCTTGATCTGATGATCTCAGCTTGATCGAAGCATATTGCATGCAGTTCATGATAAACTAGTAAAAGTAGCGGCATGTTTCAATAAATTTTGGCAGTGCGCTTTGAAAATTCAAAAGAGATCATCATGCATATATGGTCAAGCCTTTTACCCTAAAGCTAGCAGTTTAATTGCAAGGTTTGTCCAGTTTATGGTATTGATGATGAGTGGTTCTGCGTCCTCCAATGCCTGCATGCCTACAAAGGGTTGGGCATGCAGAATGGCGCCCAAGCATCCCTAATTAGTAATAAAAACAAAGGAAAAGTCAAACTTTCACATGTTGCATTTAATACTAGTTGCCCTGCATTTTCCCAAGGCAATTTTGGCCGTAAATGCTTCGTAAAAACTTTAATAATAGTATATAAGAGAGAGGTGGAGGCTAGTACTGAGATCTACTACTGAATTTTATGACTGAGAAATCCTTTATTCATAAAAGATTATATAAAAATAAATTTATAAACTAATCAGTGTTGATGTATTAATATATTTTAATACAGTATATTAAATTATAAAGTTATTTTTATTATAAAATAAATTTAACAGATTATATAGTGAAGCTGCATCAAGTTTTAAATTTATATTTATGTGCACTCTTTATTATTGTACCCAATCGAATAATAAAATACCAGGCTGGAATTATAACTACATGCAATAAATTTTTTATATATATAGACACAATTATTTTATAAATTTTATACGTACAATTTGTTTTTAAAATAAATATTATGTTTTGAATTTTGTTTGGTTTTGATGTGTTTGAGTTCAAAAAATTGCGAAATAATTGTGGTCTGTATAATTATGGGTAGCTACATTATAATTTATATAAAATATATATATATATATATATATATATTATATCTATCAAGGCTTGATGGACAGGCGGTCTATCTGATCACTACTTCTAAAAAAGAGTAAATGAGACTTATACGTATATCTTTAAATTGTATTTAACATTACTCACATGCATGCAAATATCCAAAATAGTACACAATATTACTTTTGTTGATTATCAAATTAAACTATATACGAAAGAGTGATTCCAACTCATGGACGGTAACTCTCTACCGGGTGCGAAATCAGGGATATGAAGCCCTAATTTCCTCAACAACCAAACCTCGATCAGGGGATTGATTTTAGGAAATGGGTGAAATTAACATAGGCTTACCATTGGCACCCAACCTTCCAGCCTAAAGCCACCATATCCACATATATAGAATCTTCAGTAATGCCTTACGTGGGATCAAGCCTTAAAAACGTTGACCAGGACTTAAAATTGACCACGAGATAGTACTTAAAATCATGATTAATTAATGTGTTGGGAGTGCTTTGGAAGGGGCTGGAAGAAGTGAAAGATGGATATGGTGGCTTTAGGATTCCCCAATTAGAGCATATAGGCTAGATGTTGGACCCAGAGATACCGGGACTAAAATTAAAAACCCCAAAAATAAGATAAATTGATAAACTCTCTCTTTAATTAATCCTCTATTTTTTTATATATATAAAAAAAAAAGAAATAATGAACTTATATATATAAATATATATAATATATTTCATATATACCTATAATTATGTGAACAGATCGACACGAATTATAAAGAGTCATATATAATAATGTAAGTCAAGCTAGCCGTGTTGGATTTGTTGGATTCTCTAAAATATGATTGAATTATATTGATCATGATATGACCTCTCTCTCTCTCTCTCTCTCTCTCTCTCTCTCTATATATATATATATATCCTTATGATCATGACCACGTCCAATATATATTAATTATTATGTGAAACCTAGCTAGCTACCAGCCAGCTTCAAAGTTTAGCTTCTTGTCTTGTTCTTGCATCTAATAAGAGAAACACATGATGCATATTAATTAGCACTACAAGGAATCAAGCTATTTGCAATGCTAAAAATCATAGCAAAAAAGCTTTAAAATCGTTGCATTTACTTATTTGCAGTGATTTTAACTTCGTTGCACGTTCGCCGATATAAAAGCGACTCTTTTAATTAATTTCAACGAATGTGAAAACTTGCTGCAAAAAATACTCTTTGGTAGCGATTTTGTTTCGCTGTAAATTCCAATTAAAATAATGGGAATTGGGTAACCCCTGTACAAACAAATCGCTGCGAAAGCTCTATTGCAACGATCTAAATCATTGAAAAAATCCATAAAATTGCTAGAAATAATGTACATAAATTGGTTCTAAAAGTATTTGCAGCGGATATAATTGCTGCAAATATCCATATAATCGTTGCAAATATGCCTGCTTTTAAACAGCGTTTGATTTTTTTGTTGCAAGTGCGTTTTTTCCCAATGCAAAAAAAAAAAAAAAAAAGTTTGGAATTGCATAATTGCGGCGAGCTTAGGCTTATTTCCGGCAACTAAAAATCGCCAGAAATAATAAATTACAAATTTTTTAAAAAAAAAAACATTACTATTGAAACTGTATGCTTCAGTAGTAATTAATGTTTTTTCACTTGTGTTAAAAGATCATGAATTGTGGAGTCATCTGCAAATTTGTATGCCTTGAACTAATATAGAAGGCATAAACATGCACGATGCACACTATCCATTGTGAAGTCATTTGCAAAAAGTTATCATTAAGGATTTTAGATTGGTCAAGCACGTAATAGTTTTCCATTTCCCTGTGATGACCTTTTCTCTGTCCATTTTTTAATTAGTAGAAATTCTAAATAACAACAGTGTTAAGGTAAATGAGTCTATGCAACTCTAAGTATATGCATGTGACATGGGAACAATAGTTAGAAAAATGATCTTATAGTCAGCCTAACAAAAGTTAGAAAAATTGTCCAATCCAACACTTTTTAGTGTATCAACTTAGGTTGTGAATACACATCTATTATACTACCTTAGAATGTACACACGTATTCAATCAGCCTAGAAGTAACTATGAATGCTACAAATAAAAAAGAGAACTTACAGAAATAGGAATGATTGCAATCCAGAAATAGAGTTTTGCACAACCACACCCATGGCAAGCCTTATGATAATCAAGAGCCAACCTTTGGAATTACTCATGAGCTAGCTTTAAAATAGAAAAAAAATATTGCCATGCAGATCTTGTTACTCATGGGCTTTTGTGTGTGTGGCTTTGAACCAGCTAATCTTCATGGCTTTAGAGAAAATACTGATATTTGCAGATTATTGAAGTTAGTTTAATGTGATGTTATTTTCCAGAAAACTCTTCATAGTATGTCTAAGTTTATTATGTTTAGTCTTTACTATTATTAGCTAATCTTGGAAGTTTTTTTTCTGATTTAAAGATGTTGTGAGTCTCAATGTAAGTTTATATATCATATTAATAAGAAATGAAGAGCCAGGACATTTAGGATCAATCTTCACGTTGTAGATAGAAGTTTCTCTCAAAACCAACTCTGTTTTTCTTCTGTTATTATCAACACAGATTCATTAATCTTGGGGCTATTAAATAAATAAAATGCAATAAATTCTATTTAATTCGTGCCAATTTTGGTACCACAATATTTATAATTTTGTACCATCAGTTTTTTGCAAGATTTTCTTTATGACTTTCTGCTTACATCCATTACAAGCAAGCAAGCCCAAAAAAAAAAACATAAAGCATAGGTAAATACTATTCAAATGGAATCAAACACCAAGATACTTAGCTATTATTGGCTTTAGGTATAATGTGGGGCTAGCAGAAGGAGGCCATAAGATAAAATGCAGCCAAACACGATACAATGCATAACAAGTTCATTCAAAACATGTAGAAATAAGCAAATTTTTAGATATATGGAGAACATTAATATGATCATTATACTTGAAAAATAGTAATAAAATCATAAAAGAAACAACGAAAATTGAAAAATACCTGTCCATATGCAAATACAAAACTATTGAATCCAACCAAATAATTTTCAACAAGGGGTGCTCCTACAAGCTTGAATATATCTTGCTAAAAATAAAATAGAATTATTTAGCACTCAACAGCAATAGCAGATTAAAAGGTGATTAAAAGATGTGTGTGGAAAGGTAAAAACAGAGAGGGTAGAGTCTGTGGCGCGTGAGTAAACCAAAATAGGGAGGGTGAGATCAGAGAGTGGGAGGGTTGAGAAAAAGCTTACCAGCGTGAAGAGAACTACTGGAGATGACACTACATGGATTTAATCAACGAAGATGAACGAGAGGGTTCTAGGGTTCAAATCGCACAATCACAAAATCAGAAATAGGGTTCAATTGATCACAAAAACGGTAGAGAGAGGAAGAGAGAGTGAGAGAGAGAATGGCTCACCGAGAGGAGGTGGTCAATGGTGAGAGTCCACGTCCACCTGAGGGTTTTTCACATAGCAATGAGAAATAGGAAACAAAATGTAAGAACAAAAATCGGAGGGAAAATCAAATTGGTCAGTTTCAGTAAGAACAAAAATGAAGAAGACAAATTTGGAAGAAAGCGGAATTGGGATATGTGAGTGTACGAGGGAAAATCGAAGGGGAGGGGGGAGAGAAATTAAAATTCACGCCTTCCGCTTTAAAAAGACATTCCCAACTATTTATGTTTTATTACAATACATTATATACCATTTGCAACCATTTTTTTTCGTTGTAAAAAATGAAAAATGGCTGCAAATTAAAGTCCAGTCTGGGTAATGTGGCAAATTTTTTCATCGCAAAAATTAAAAAAAAAATCTCTACATAAAAAACCAGTTTCAAAATTTGATGTTAAAACATTGCGACGACATCAAAATCACCGGAATTGATCACCTATATATTACACGATTTTATTTTCAATAAATACTAAAATCACCGTAAAAAATTCCTTTTTCTTGTAGTAGTACTGTAGGTCCGTACTCTTGATGATAATTAATATGTTGATCGATTAATGGATCCAGCAATCGGCCGGGATGGATGCTCAAGGCCCTTAGCTTGCTACCGATCGATCGATTAGCTCAAAATAAACTTAACAGTACTGATCATTAATTAATTAAGGGGTTGGTTGCCATGCCATGCATGCATATAGGAAAGTATCAGCTGGTTATACGTACGTAGTACGTATAATTTGTCTTGTGAAGATGATGTGTTTCATTTGGTGGAACTTCTGCCATATGATTTACTTAACTTATTATTTGTTGAATCTAAGGGCCGGACGTCTAAGATTACTCTATCTCGTGGTTCGATCTGTCTAACAGACAGCTAGCTAGTTTGATAGAGAAATCTTGCTTTTGTTCAACATTTGTTGTCTCTTAATTAATTGATATAGAAGTTTTAGGATATGGACCATAGTACTATTAATCCCTTCGAGAATATTGAAAGGGAATAGGGAGAAAAGCTAGCATGAAAGAAGGGCAGGCTGCAGGCGGGCTACTTGTAATTTTGTCGTGCATCCTCTGAAGCTGATCTGATGATCTCAGCTTGATCGAAGCATATTGTATGCAGTTCATGATAAACTTGTAAAAGTAGCCGCATGTTTCAATAAATTTTGGCAGTGCGCTTTGAAAATTCAAAAGAGATCATCATGCATATACGGTCAAGCCTTTTACCCTAAAGCTAGCAGTTTAATTGCAAGGTTTGTCAAGTTTATGGTATTGATGATGATTGGTTCTGCTTCCTCCAATGCCTGCCTACAAAGGATCGGGCATACATGAATGGCGCCCAAGCATCGCCAATTAGAAATAAAAACAAAGAAAAAGTCAAACTTTCACATGTTATGCATTTAATACTAGTTGCCATTTTTCCCGAAGCAATTTTGGCCGTAAATGCTTCCTAGAAACTTTAATAATAGTACATAAGAGAGAGGTGGAGGCTAGGACTGAGATCTACTATTGTATTTTATGACTGAGAAATATTTTATTTATAAAAGATTATGTAAAAATAAATTTATAAACTGATATATTTTTATCTATTAATGTGTCTTAATACAATACGTTAAATTATAAAATTATTTTTATTATAAAATAGATTTAACAGATTATATATTGAAGCTTCATCAATTTTAAATTTATTTTGATGACATGTGCTCTGGCGCGCAAAGCCAATTGAGCTGGTTCTGTCGCTTTCACAGGCTCCATATCTCCTTTACAATTAATTAAGCAAACAAATTACAAAGAGAGAGATTGAATTTTAGAGCAATTCGTTCTGCCAGGTAACAAGGAAAATCCGTAGTCGACCCATCAAGATCATTGCATTTAGTTCCATGAGACAATTGGCACCAATTAGTCTCGCACTTTGAGAGCTAGCACGACAAGTCAAGGCCATAGCAATTGAGATGATCTACCAGCTTTCATTAATTGAGTTTCGATTAAATATTATATGGTACGTAGCTAGATAATATTATATATGCGTGTACGTACCTTGATAAATGAATTGCGAATATTACAGCTACGTACGTACGTCGTAAATCATGAGTCATTCGAATAAAAAAGAAATAATCCTTAAAAATACGGCCTTTAATTAACCAATGTCTGTAAATTTCTTTTCGTAAATTCTTTTTGAAGAGGAATTAAGCTGTATTTTCCTAATAATAATATATACCTGAACCCAAAGCCAGCTCGATCTTTTGCCGACGGTGCAACATTCTGGAGGATTTGATGTGAGTAGACGTCTAAACATCCTCTCTCGATCTTAAACAATCTGCTTAATTGGTTAAATGCTTCTTAATTTTGTTGGTATCCATACATGATGTCATGATTCATTAGGATGAAGATCGACCGAACATATTTTCACTTTTAGAGATACAAACCAAAAGATCCACAAAGTACAGTGATTACAGGTAATTCTAAGAAGATGATCATGAGAAGAGAAATATTATTTTCCTACATATATATAGCATATATATATATATATATGTCGTATTGTTATATATATGTTATATATATGCAGACTTACAATAATTTACAGATTATTTTCCTCCAGTAATGGAGTTTCATGATGATCTTTCTGCTTGCGCCAGAAAGTAGTAGTACTTCTATGAGCCACAAAATTAAACAGAGCGATCGACTCCTAAAACTAAGTAGGCTGAGACGTTATATCATGCATGTTTTAAAACAACCGGCCGGCAGCAGCACTGTCGTCCTCTAGTGACATGTTAATTAGGCTGTGATCTTGACCTGGAGCTGTGCCATCATCAAAGAGCCACTTCTCTAGCAATGTAAGAGGGACCTGAGTCTCCAAATTTGACTTTGTCTCAACTCGGAAGAGGTTGGTTTCTGGTGTCAAATTAGGATTCTCGTCCACCGATAAGGATTGAGAGATATCAGAGTTGGAAGAATTGAAGCTCAACAGCGAGTCAAAAGCAGCATCTGGTGTTGTGGCGACTTCAGTACTGCTAAGACTGGAACCGTTCGCAATGAGCTGGTTGTTATTGGAGGAATTTAGAGAGTTTGTCTGAACTGATTTGAGGGAACCAGCTTTGTTCCAGTTCTCGAGCAATCGGGCTATGTTTTCTGTGCTTGATGCATATCCTTGGTATGGTTTGGATAAAGGATGATACTCATTGATGGGGGGCTTCGATTCAGGGATTTGAGTTGGTTTGTTAAGGGACAAAGCCTCACAAAGGGCGCGTTTAGCCATGTTGATATCTGTTTGGAGCCTTCTCTCCCACTGACCCTTGGATATTGGCGGTGAGGCTGAGAAACCATCTTGGTTATGGTCATGATCACCAGGGCCTGCACTGTGATTTAGCTTTCTGAGCTTCTTCTTTAGATGGGTATTCCAATAGTTCTTTATATCATTGTCTGTTCTTTGGGGAAGATAGGATGCTATGGCTGCCCATCTGCAAACATTGGAAAATATTTCATCAACATGTATATGGACAACTGAATAACATCTCACTTAATTAATTCCATCCCAAAAAATTAACATTCATAGAAATGTTTTAGATATTTTTTTCTTTAAAATATGAAACTTTGAAATCCAACAGATCATAAAATATCATTACTGTTGAATTTGGAAAACGTGAGTTTCCCACTTTAACTCATTAGAGAGAGAGAGAGAGAGAGAGAGAGAGAGAGAGGAGTACGATTACCGATTACCCAAAAGAGCTTGGAGGTGGACTATCATCTTCTCCTCATGATCAGTGAAGTTACCACGCTTAATACCGGGACGGAGATAATTAGTCCATCTAAGTCTGCAGCTCTTACTGCATCTGAGCAGACCTGTAAAACCAACCAACATGGTATTTATGAGAATTAGTTAACCAAAACCTACAGAGAATCTGAATCTTTGGTTACCCTTGCCAAATTTGGCAGAAACAGGAACCAGGAGATCAACAGTAAAGGAAAATAACCAAAGCAGAAAAAGCATTGAATGGAATAAATAAATTAATTGATAGAGGAGAAAATTTACCAGTATTTGTGGGAACCGTTCTCCAATTCCCCGGTCCATGATCTTGAATGTAAGAGACCAGGATGATGTCTTCTTCCGGTGTCCACGGCCCTTTCTTTACTCCAACTTTGTCACAGCAAGGAGGCCTCCCCATCTATCTCTCTCTCTCTCTAATTTCCCAAGATTATCAACAATTTTCTTCGATACGATTCTCTGAAGTCTTTGTCCAAAAAAAGATGCAGAGACAGGCGTCCAAGTTAGGGGTTGCCTTGTCGAATATGTGTATCCCTTAATTTATACATAGAGAGAGAGAGAGATCAACCCCAAAAGTGCTGTTAATCCGCTGACCAGAGGTAAAAGGAATCGCGCAGAAGAGTCAAAAAGGACTGCAAAGAGCATTTACTCGTTGTTTGCATAAAGTCAGCTATGCTTAGACTCTCTCTCTCCGCCTCACAAAACGGTGTGGCATTTAATAAGGATGATGTTATGCAGAGGCAAATTGAAGCAAAATTTAAATTAATTATTTTTAATTATAATATAATAAAATATAAATTATTATATAGAATATTTTTAAAATTTTTAGTAAAATAAGATTTTATTTAAAATCTTTAAATAAAATTTTTTTAAATTTATATTAAATAATACAACTTAAAATAAGACCTTAATACAAATTTAGCAAGATCTTAAAATATTATTTAAAATATAAATAATTCATTGTATTAAATATTAAATTTAGTATTATGTGGCCTTGTACATATTGAAAAATAAAAAATTTATTTAAAATTTTATATAATAAAATGGTTTTTATTTTTTTTCAAAACAAAAACTTAAATAAAAAAATACCTCATTTTTAATTTTAGAAATTTTACATAAAATGGAGGCCTTAAACAATAACCTAACTAGCCTTACCATTGAGTTGGCTCGATGTTATGGCAATCAAAAAAATTAAAAACCTTAAAAATTAAAAACCTTAAAGTTTCCATTATAGTTTCTATTATCTTCTTCAAACGTACGGTTGTCAATCATGTACTGCGGGTGGTAGGCCAGGAGGCCGATCGACTAGCTTTATAAAGAAAGAAACTCCTTTTGCATAAGTGAAGTTCCATGGCCTAGCTAGCTGCTCCTTAATTTTAACCTTCCTTTGACTGATCATCATCATCAATGAAAACAGCCTCCATGAATATATATCTATATATATGTACGCACGTATTTACCAAAACAAGCTAATTAAATTAAAGAAAAAATGAATGAAAGAAATCCTAGCTATCGCCATGCCGCGTGCGTGGTGCTTAAAGTACTTGATCATATATAGTTATTAGTTGGAAACTTGGATGGGTACTGCATGATATTTTTCTAAAATCTTATTAAAAAAAGTTAATTTCATAATTTTTTAAATTTTTAATGTAAAATAGTTATATAAATATTGTAATTGGAAATTATTGTTGAACCTCCATGCAGCATATCACTACAAGAAAAATGGGTAATCGGTTGCTAATACTCTTTTTGTTGTTATTAATTGGTCGCAAAAGCTCGTTTTTCTTATAGTGTATGCACGCAATGCATGCACGGGGCCCTTAAGTACTCATGTACGTACGTAGCTTAATTATAATATAATCAGAATTATGATATATAATTCGCTTAAAATATGTGAGGCTGAATGCATGCAGTCACTACCAATAATTATCAAGAAATTAAAATACGATTATTAATCTTACTTACTATATATATATATGTATATGTATATATCGATATTAATTTAATTTACCCTTATAATGTTATATATTATATTAATTAGTACTGGCCTAGCTGCCAGCCAGATCGATGGATATATATGTACGTAGGGTTTGAGATAGATAGGGACCATATATAACCTCGAAGTGGGCCATGCATGGATGCTCCTAATTGACATGCAAGGCATATTTATCATCATGTCATGGAGATTGAAATCATCGTCTTGGTCCGATCCTTAAGTATGTATATACTAACATACGTACGTAGCAATAACAATTAATGTCACGTAAACGTGCATTTATATACGTTAAATTCAAAGAATTGAAAGTACGTACTCATCATCTCTGACTGATCTTATTAGCAAGTACTATGATCTAGTATAGTAATCCAACATTAATAAGCGATATTGGAAAAGAATACATGATGATCTAATCAAAACAAATTAGATAATTATATATATATATATATATATATATATATATATATATATATATATATTGTTTCTCATATGTACCATGTATTTAAAAAAATTCATGTCATGTGTCCTTAATTTAAAACATGTGGGGAGCTCAATCGGCACGTACAATATTTTCTCAAACTTAAAACTTTTCAAAAGTCTATGTTTGTCGTACGCCCAATATATATATGGAGGTTATTCTGCCGCTCCTTTTTTACAGTCGAGCGTACCGCTTAATGTTTTTTTTAATTTTTTTTATAATTTTTAACTATTTTCTTAATTATTAAATAAAAATAATAATATATCAATACATTTAAAATCACTTCATTAATTATTAAATAAAAAAATATCTTTTTAAAAAAACCACCCAGGCGGCAGCATTACTCTTCAATAAAATTTTGGCTTTACGATATTAATGTAACGATGAATTAAGTGGTCACAACATGCAACGTACGTCGGTAGATTATTATTTAATACTACTGATTCTGATATGATATATGAAAAGACGTTCTGCGCATTATTCACATCAATTTATATAAAAAAATTTGTATTTCAAGTTTTTTTTTAATAACCTCGTGGGCCTACGTGTATTTACACAACAAATTATAAGTGTGCAGAAATCATGATATATACGTGCCTAAAAAGGCGAGATCTTAAAATAGAATTAAAAAAATAAAAAATAAAAAAGTTAATTTTAGCACACATGATGTGCAAAGATGATGATCACGTTAATTTGTAGTTAATTATTTTTTATAAAAAATGAGTTTATATTTATCATAATGACCATTCTCGTCGTCTTAAATAATACATTATAAATATTTATTTTTCTTGAAATGAGTTGTATGCATGCCGACAATGGGAATTCTTCGTAAGAGAGAGAGATTAGTTAAAATCATTGGGTACAAGATTATCAAAGTGTCGTATTTAAACGGATCATCATTAATTAATTGAATAATATTGAAAACGACGTACGTACGGAAACTGGACTATACTTGTTTATATAATTTCTAATCTTCTAAAAATGAAGAAAGTTTTGCATGTTTAGATGATGATTAGACGTACTTAATTATTACGGGCGAAAGATCATGAGTAGCATGGGCGCATTCCCTAGCTAGCTAGCTAGTAGTGAGATATTGATTAGTAGAACAATGATAATTAATTTGGTCAACTTTTCAATATGCTTTTCGCCCCTAGGGTCAAATACATGCCTGCAATTTGAAAACTTTTATTTATAAATTAGTGTGAAAAACACATCCTATAATTGATTTTGTTTGACTTAATTTATAAGAGAAGTTTTAAAATTAAATCTCTTACAAATGAAATCTTGCAATCTAATTAGCTGTACTATGTATGTCATTGTAACAAAAATTTATTTTTGAGACAATTTTTATTTGAGACGAAATGAAAATCATCTCAAAAAATGAGATATATGGAATAAATTCAAATTTCGTTCTTAAAAAATGATAGATGGTGTTTACTGTTCGAACACATTTAAATGATATATGTAGGGACGAAAAATGCCGTCCCTAATAAAATAACCATTTGAACATCCATAAAAAAGGTTCAAACAAAGTAAAATAAACATTCAAATAGATATTATATATGATCGAATAATAATTTGGCACATTATGGGACAAAATTTAACAAGACATTGACTTAATTATACATAAATATTTAATTTATATAAAATTTAGCAATTGAATAATAGGAATAATAGAAATCAATAATTAATTTAGAAAAAATAAAAATAATTAAATTTATAATTAAATTAAATTTAAAAAATACCAAATATTGTTCATACCAATAATTAAAAAAAATGTAAATAAAATTAAGAAACTACTAAGATTCCAACTCTCTACACACATCCTCAACTGTAGCTAGACATGTATCTAGCTGTGTCAGTCGAATACTAATCTTGACCTGAGTCGTAGACATGACAGTACGGATATATGTACACACTACATTAATCACCTATGATGTATGTCTGCTAATCTCTGCAAAGCACTATATCAGTCGGCCATCTCCTCACGAGTAGCTGTGTGTGATGCCTAAACCTGCGTGGATGTCTCACCGGCCGATACTCAATTATCTCCCAGATGTGCATCTCTCTAAGTATTGACCGGGTCTGAAATAGGACCATGAAGACAAAGTCGCAAATGTCCCGTGCTTAGTGACAAGGTGAAGTTGTTGATTGGTCCCATCGGCTCTCGAACACGCTTAGTAATATCTAACAAAACTCCAACATGAAGCAGAAATCGGGTGATCAGGATCTCAAATAACAGTATATCCATCATAATGTACCAGGCCTCTGATCGAATCCTATTGAATATATAACCCACTAGGTTGAGAGGAATGCCACGAGTGACGCATATTGTAAACTTTGCCACAATCTATGCCAACTTTTGTCTTGTACTACCGAGGATCAATATTATTAGCAATGATCATATTTATGATCTTAAAGAAAGCAGATTAATCTATCTGTTTGATACTCTTCATCCCATAAACTATTGAGGCTGAAATTGTTGATGCGACAGTTGAGTAAAATGTTAAGTCATCTGAAGTATCTACAGATGATAAGGGTGAATGGTCAAATGAAACTAGTATAGATGATTGACCAGTTTTGTGTTCACATTATACTTTATGACAAATCTTTTATGTAATGAATGTATCGGTGTTTCAAAATTATGTCACCAAAGAGGAAGGAAGTTTGTATCTCATCTCCACCTATTCCTAGTTCTCCATCTGACTTACAACTAGAGATTGACTCTATAAAATAAGGTAAAAATCTAATAGTCATATTGTTTCAATTAAGGTCATAAAATAGACATCATTTCTAACCATAAGTTACTTCGTTTCTACAATGAATATTATATTTTATAGAATTCACAATACAATCTCGTTAAGGTTAAGGCACTACTAGAGGCGTGACATTGGAGAAATATCGTAAAGTGTGTAAGATTAAGGTTAACATTCATAACGATCATACCGAAGGCAAAGGATAGCAAGCAACTTGACTTGCATCGCATGTGGGTGCTCTTACACTAACGCATACACATTTAGCTACAAGTTCATGGTAAAAAGTCTCCCATGATGTGAAAAAGCTTATCAAGAAACATTGTTTGGTAATGTTTAAATAATTAATTTATATTAATATTATTTAATATGTATGTAAAATCTAGAATATTTTGGATAATGATATCTTTGTGTAAATAATTTTTCAATGATGATTTCGAACTAAATTTTGGTAGAGGAGAAAAGCGTAAAATTGTCGATAAGTTTATGTGTAATACATTCCGCAAATATAAAGTTAGGTGTCATGATCATTATAATAAGTTTAAGATTGGGAAAAATTTTGTAAAATGTTTGAAATCAATTATATAAGGTATAATTAAATAATGTTTTTTTACGTATACTATTTATATTTTTCGCTTCCTAATATTTATAACTTCTATCTAGGAGCGAAGCTCTATAAACAAAACAAATAGATTAAAATTGAATATTCATCATCATGTAGGCTCAAGATATTTCCATCTCTCTAAGAAATTGATAATGCTATTTTTTTATTGTATATAGTTTGTTATTTGGAGATATTCTAATGATTTTATATCTTAACAAATGTCTATTATAGCAAGAGTTAGATGCCAATTATGATCTGATAAGATTATATGCTGCATCACATACTGATCGTAATGAAGAGTAAACTCATTTTGATACTCGTGAAAATTATGTAAGTATTATAATATATTTTAATTAAACATATTTGAATATAAATGACGATATTAATTCTTTCTTTTATATGTAGAATAAAATGGTTGTCCTACGTGCTGAATCTGTGTTTGATCAAAATTCATCAACAAGTGATGTTGAAATTTTTACATAAGTTATGGGTATTTGAGGGGTTTGGGTCACTGTTTGAAGTCTTTTAGCTCTTCTTCTTCGTCCAAGTTTGCCTCTAACGCCTATATAGCGTTAGAGAAAACGAATTCCAAGTTCAAACAATTGACTGCAAGATACCATGAGTTAGAAGCTGAATTGATGAAACAAGTAGACATGGAAATGCTATTGAAACAACAAGAAAAGTTCGGGAGAGAGGTGCAACTTTAAATATAGATGCTTATGCAACAGTTCCGACCTCAAAGCAATTGATTTACATTATATGTATAGATTTTGAGATCTATTTTTGTAAGAAGAACGCTAGTATTACTGTTTTATTTATTTAGTTTGCACTTATTAGAATACTTTTGTGGGTATTGAATAAGTTGTAATGCATTTTTTTAAATATTATGTATGTATATTTTGTTTTTTATTATTCAGTAAAATAAAATAGTTACCATTCGAACGACCAAAAACCGTTTGAACAAAATTAGTAAAACTACTCGAATATTGATACAGAAAATTTGAATGTAATCGGTATTAAACGTTCGAACAATACTTGAAACCATTCGAACGAAATCATCAAACATGAAATTAAATGTTCGAACACATCTCATAACAAATCGTTCGTTCTTATCATGGTCCGATCGAATGTTTAAACATATTTTACTGTTCGATCATTATATTGTTTATTCGAAAGTTTCCTTATGCCTATTTGGTCAAACAGATTGGTATCAATAGACTACTCATGAAGGATGCATTAAAACATATTAGGCATTCGAACGGTACAAATTAGACATCTAATTTGTACCGTTTGAACATGATTCTGGAACGAAATTCAAGCATCCCAAAAAAATATTCTGTTCGAATGTGATCAAATGGTTTTGCTCAAATTTGTCCCAAAAGATCTTTTTTGGGGCGAAATTGAAATTGATATTTTTGCCTTAAATATCTTTCAGGAAACTGTTATTAGAACAATCTTTAATTTGGATGATTTTTTTTCGATTCAAGAAATATTTTGGGATGAAATCATTATTTTTTGGGATGAAAATTTTCATCCCAAAAAACCACTTTTTTTGTAGTGTGTGTCTTCACACTAACTTATAAATAGAAGAATTACCCATGCAATTATTTACAAGTTAAGCATATATACATAAATAGGCGCGTGTGCATGCCAATCATGGAAATTATTGTTATGTTAATTTCCAGCCTAAACTCTCATGACTTCAATCCATTTTAATTAATATTCCACATGTTGAACCCCTAATTAAGGTAGAATCTAGCCAAAGCGATAATCCATCTACCTCGGTGGCAGCATGGTCACACAACAATGTATTTCTTGATCAACTTCTAGTCATACAAGCTAGGATTAACTATTAAGTCATGAGTTGCTATATATCAATATTCAACTTAGGATGGGAAAGGTTAAAACGAGATCATAAAATCAGCAAAGACTCGTCTTTAATTTTCACAATTGCAAAAATATATATACTAGATCGGGGAAAGTGGATATAGAGTAAATGAAGTAGTACTTCTCATGAGGGAAGATTAATTGTTGAATCAAACGTGTCTATATATGGATAATTTAGTAGAAATATGATACGTCATATTGCTAGCTACATGCATGATAAAAGAAAATTATAGAAAACATATAAATATATATATATAAACATTAACTAATTTATAAGATTATTAAAACAAACAAACAAACAAATACACAAACCTTAGACATAAATTTTCAAAATTTGAATTTTAGAACCAAGAAAATTTGAAGGACAATGCTAGCTAGGGTGACTACTAACTAAATATGCACACTAGTATAACTGAGTATTTTTTTTTCTTTAATTATTTTTTAAACATCCTTAACCATTAAGAAAAATTAAAAAATAATAATATATGAGTGGGCATATTTGATAGTCATACTATCATTTTTCAAGTTTAAAATAGGAAAAACTAAAACCAAATTATTAAAAAAATGAAAAAAAAAAGTCTGCCACATCAAATTCTGTTAATTTGACAAAAGAAACGATCAAATTGGAAACTCAAATACTAAAAAGATTAAAATAATGATACTTGGCCATGCATTTGAAACTCACCGTTCAGATCGATGACTCTTTTGACCGCGTGACAGGGCTAGTACCAGGTGATGCCACTTAATTTATTAAAAAAATTAAAAACACATATAAATACAAATACCAAAAGGGGGAGAGATCCTAGAGTCTTCTCTTTTTTGTATTTTTTGAAGCTCTTTAAGTTTGAATATGTTTCTTTAATATATTTTTTTAGAATAATATTATTCATCATCTTAATTCTCATCATCATATGATATAATATTAGATTATTAGAGACTATTAATTATTTTTTATTTGTGAACTTATCATCTAATGTTATAGCATGAGATGATCATGAGAAGATAATGAGAAAATAGATCATTAATAGATTTTTTTCCTTTTTTTGGCACTACATGCATGGTATTGGTGCCACTTCTAGAAGGTCATTTGAGCGGTAAGTTTCAACTGGTCCAATAGCAGTACTCAAAATATAATAGCTAGAATAAAGCCTAGCTATGGATATATAGTAATGCAGTTTTTGTACACAATCCTATAAAAGTATAATATTATAGACAGACTATAATATTCTCATCAATTTTGATGGAAATAAAAGATGAATATATATCTAGCTAGGTTTTCTACATCGATCATGTTTCATGGAAGGACAAACATAAATATAAAAGGCACATGACATGCATGCATACTTGAAAACTGCATCAGAAGATTGTGTGAAAGAGAGAGAGAGTCAAAATTGTTCTAAAGTCTCGTACGTAGTTATCTGGCTTTAATGTACAAAAATCCTTATACGATGATGCATGCTAACTTTGTTGTATAGTTCCATCACATAATTTGTCGCATTCACGACTTTGTTGATAATTTCCAATATTACAGCTTATCTTTACAGGCTGAAAGACGACAAAGATAGTATTGATAATTCATGACACGCGTGCATATTCTTGTTATAACTCATCGATATTGGATAAACCTTTTCCTTTTTTTCTCTTCTTAGTCTCAAAAGTCTGAAGAGTATTGGCCGGGCAAAGGACGATGATATGGACATGCAAAACAACAAATCCTGGCAACATAGTTAGAGCCATGCATGTGTCAAGATCAAGATTCAACAGGATCATCGATCGATCGAGTCCAGGTCCATTCATCACGTACGTACGCATTGTAATGACACAAGAAAACAAAAGAAGTTGCATTTTTGGCACCTCTGCGTTGAAGTTTTCTTGTTCACACGATATTGGTACGTACGGGCAGACAGGTAGAAATTTGTTTCTCGAATTAATTCGTTCTTGATTCATGTATATGGTACTATAGTACGTAATGACACATGGTGCTTACTCTTTTTGATTCATTCTTTCATTCCACATTGAAACATGTAGACGTATGCAATGACCCAATATATATACAGCCTATATTAATATATATATATATATGTGTGTGTGTGTATATATATATATGTGTGTGTGTGGCAGGAAAAATGCATGCATGTACCAGAATGCATGCATCATGAGCTGTAAGCTGTGATCATGTGCAGATCAAGCTAGGTAGCACACAAATGACAATGTCAATTGCCATGAAATTATTATATATGGAGTACTTTGATCGATCGTGTTAGGGAAAAACATGATCATCAAAGTACTTTAATTTTTCTGTTAGGAAAGTTAAATATCAAATTAGTTTAATTAATGTAATCAATGTATATATATTAATTGATGATGTGGTAGCTTTCACATCAAGAATATATATATTTAGTGCGCTACGTACTAACAAATAATTATTATTTTTTAAATGTATCATATTATATATATATATATATATATATATATATATGATGTTATTATATGCAATTATGATGTTATTGTTGATATATATAACATTGATATTTTGGATTGGCATGGAAATACAAATGATTATATATCAAGCTAGCTACCATATAATATATTGCAACATTAATACAATATATATATATATATATATATATATATTATATGTCTACTTCTTCAAATCGAAGTCAACAAAAGCTAATAAATCCAACCTTTTTTTATAGCCATCCAATCACTCCATACGGTCCCAACATCATTTGGGACTCCATGCATCTAAATCAGTCCTACCCATATATATAGATCGAGGGAAGGTGCGTATCAATCGATTGATCTAATTGTCTTTAATTAAGCCTCTAATTTCAAGCTATTGTGACCCCATGCCACATGGCCAGTGAGCCCACTTACCCTTGGCAATGCTAGGCACGTGAATGGTCAGCAGCAAACCAACCTGGAAAGTTGCATTTATTTAGTGCCACAAAACTAAGATTTTTTTGGGTCGCTTTTATAATTAACAAGAAAGATTAATGCATGATGTAGGGCTTAGTTTGGATGTAAAAGTGGTTTTATTTTATTTTATTATTATAATTTTTTAAAATTTTTACATAAAATATAATAAATAATTTAATTTATTTAAATTTTAAAATAATAATAATAATATAAAAAATAATATTTTATTTAACTTTCATCTAAAACTATCTTATCTGATCTCGCTATCCAAACAACACCCAGACCCCACAGTAATTTTAAAGAGAAATTATTATATTTTTTCATTATAATCTCATTTTTTTATATTAATCTATAGATAGTTTCTAATAATAAATCTCATAATTTAAATACCTAAATTCAAGGAATTATTTGTATTATAGACACACTTATTAATTATACCATAAATACTAAAGAACAATGTTAACGCCATCGAAATAATAGATGATTCCTATATTGTACCGATAATGTAAATGGTACTTTTCTTAAAACAAATTTACCCCCTCTAAACATTTAAAAAAAAATTATTTCAATAACCATTAAATAAAAAATAAAAACATTATTGATACAATGCGGGGTCACTTTTTTTGGTAGTCCAAACATATATTTTTAGACCACCCTCTTCAACTCACTTCATCTCATCATTACACTTTTTTAAAATTTCTATATAAAATATAATAAAAAATCTAACTTTTTCAAATCCCAACACACTCATAATATTTAAAATTAATATTCTAATAATATTTTATTCAATTCAACTCAACTCAATTTAACTCAACCCATCATTCAAACCTAACGTTAATAATATATATATTTTTTTTTAATAAAGCAAAAGATTGTAACGTTTTACTACGATTGAGCTATAGATCATGAATATTAAAGGTATGAAACACACATGTTTAGAAAAGAAAAATTTTAAACATAAGCCCCTCCACCACACACTATCCATTTTTTTAATTTTTAAAATTTTTTTCTTTTATCAAATGTTTGGTAAATAAATAATAAATAGAAAAATTGCAATAGTTTAAAAAGAAAAAATCTAAAAAAAATTTTAAAAATATTTTAAAAATTAAAAAATATAAAATGTGTGGTATAGAGGATTTATGAGTAACAATGTTCGTTTAGAAAAAAGGACGCCACTAAGTCTACCTACTAACTAGCTAGGAATGGACTTTTTAGGTGTATGGAGATGGAGACCACAACCCAATTTGATGACAGGTGTCAATATCATGATGTAATATGGATTTAAAGTTGTGGCCATCCGCCACCATTAAGATGGACATACAAGGTAGCGTTTGGTTAGATGAGATATGATATATATATATTTTTTTTAAAATTAAATAAAATATTATTATAATATAATCTTTTAATATTAATTTTATTTAAGAATTTGAAAAGGTTAAATTGTTTATTATATTTTATATAAAATTTATAAAAATTATAATAATGAGATAAGATGAGATGTTATGTTTTAAATAACCAAAAAACTTAAAAACTTTTTTATTTAAAACCTAATTTTTATTGAATATTTTATATTTAAATATAAGTCTATCCATACAAATTTATTGCAGTCTTTATGAAAATAAATAAATATAAGTGAAGACACGTCATAAAAATAAATAAAGTTTTTAGACTAGGCTCACTTCTTTTACCCAAAAAAAAAAAAAAAAAACATACACCAATTTTGCATATAGCCTGTTGTTTAGATAAGATGATATACGATATTTTGTTGAAAGTTGAATAAAATATTTTTATAATATAATTTTTTAACATTACTTTTATTTTAAGATCTAAAAAAGTTAAATTTGTTATTATATTTTATGTAAAAATTTGAGAAAATTATAATTATTATATGAAATAAGATGAGATGAGATAGTTTAATTTTGTGTAACCAAACTAGCCATACATATAATTTTCCTTTAATATTATTGGAAACATTCACATATTTAGCAATCCTGTTTGGATTGCAAGATGGTCTCATCTCATTTTATCTAATTTCATCCAATTTCATATCAATATTCAAACACTACAAATATAAATACAAACATTTTTTAATTTTAATATTCAATTTTTTCATCTTATCATTACTTAATTATTATAACTTTTCTAAACTTCTGAACAAAAAAAAAATCAATATTTTTAAATTTTAAAACAAAATTAATATTCTAACAATATTTTAATTTTATAATATTATTATTTAACTGTTTTCCCTCTCAATTTTTTAAAATTCTATCAAATATCTTAATTTAAACATCTCACCAGTAATACTCTTAAATTCCTTATCACATCTAAATATCTAAATGTTAAGAGCCTATTTCTCTTCCATTAACTAATCAAAACTTCAATGAAAGAAACACACCAAATAGAAGCTAGTCTATTATCTCTATTGCATCCATATGATCTGACACTACAAATGGGTTACTTCCACGTGTTAGATTTAGATATATGAAGTTTGAATCATTGAAATATTAATTATGAGGGAAATGAATTGTCATGTAGATAGAAATCATAGTAATTATCGACAATATTTCATCGTACAACTTGTACAGTAGTTTGTTTATTTATGGGTCTAATCGCTCGTACGTTGGTAAAATATTTATGTAGCAGTAGTTATGGGTCGTCTTCGTTTTCTAAACCACATGTTTCCTCTCTTTTCTTGATCTGTATTCATTCATTTGCTTACTTTGTGCAGGAAAGTGGGATGGTATGAGACGTAATATTTAATTCGTAGCATTACTCTGTCTTGATCAATGTTTTGTGTTCACATTATATTATTATTTTGATGATAATGTTTCCTTGCTATTTAGATGTGTCATGCATGTATTATCTAAGTCTCGTTTAATTATATAGTTCAGATAAAATAAGATAAGATGATATATTTTAAATAATAATGAGGTTTTTGAATTAAGATGAGATGTGATAATTTGAAAAGAAGTGTGTGTTTGGATAATAGGATGGGATGAGAAGTTTTTAACTTTTTAAAGATTTGATAAAGTGATAGGTCCCACCAATTATTGAAAATTATTTTTAATTATTGGGTGAAAAATATTATGAATATATTATAAATAAGTAATATTTATTATTACTTTAAAAATTCATAAATATTCTAACTTTTTCAAAATATATTTTTTGTAATAGGCTGTAATTATTTTAATATTTCTAAATATGAATGCATTTCTTCGTTAAATTAAATGAAATTATTCTAATTATGACTTGTTTATTAGACTATATTTTATAAAATTTGAAATATATTTTCCTAATTATATATTACAATAAAATTTAAAAAAAAAATCTAAAAGATAATTATATATATGAAAAGGAAAACACTACTTTACCTTCTTAAAGTGACCGCTCGACTTAACCACTCATCTAAAAATAAGTTTACTTAATATTTAAAAAAGTGATTTTTAGTTTATTTAATATTTAAAAAGGTGAATTTTAGTATATTGATATATTTTTTTAAATATATTTTAAAATATTAAAAAAACTAAAAAATAAAACTTTCAAAATATGCTACGGTCAAATGGAGTGGTGACCAAATGTGATAATTAGTATTACTGTAGTATTAATGTGGTGGTACAATCCAGTACCGTAGTGGCAGATGAAACATTATAGCAGATTAACTGCAGCTGTACTGGGTTGTTAAATATTTACTATTTTTGTTAGCGGTCGTACAACTCTCGAGGGTCGACTCATAATGAACTGTGAGACAGCTTTGGCCGTATTGATTTTCATGAATAAAGTACCTTTACAGGGAAAAAAATATCTCCAAAAAATCTCTTTCTGAAAATCGGATCTTGCCATTTATTAAAAAAGTAATACTATTTATTATTTTAATTTTTATTATTTTTTTATTATATTGTTATATTATAACATTAAATTATTAAAAATTATTTATTATATTTTATTTATAAACTTATTATCTAATACTACATCATTTGATAATAAAAATTAAGATAATAAATAATTTTTTTTACACAAAATCCTATAAGATGTTTTCAAAATGAGTTTTACCATTTATAAGTAAAGTTACGTAATAATCCGCATATTAGTATTGATTCATTCACATTTAAAATTTAAATTAATATTATTTTTAATAAAATTTATTTTTTAACCGATCACGTTAGATTGATACACATATTAATACATAGTTGTGCTTGTAATTAAATTTTTCCATTTAAAATCTTTAGGAACTTTTGGAATTAAAAAAAGAAAAAGAAAGGAAAGAAAAGAAGAAGAAGAAGAAGAAGTCATGCGAGTAACTTGCACTAGAAGTCTAGAACACAAGGTAACATTAACCGAGTCTCTTTTATTTCTAAGCAAGCGGTCCAAGCTTTGAAGTGGGCTACAGAAAAAGTGGGGGAGTGGAGAGTTGAAGTGGGCTACAATCTTTGTTCTATTCCAAGCTTTTAAAACCTTGGCCCTCGGTTATAAAAATGATTGGCCGAGTAGCACAGTTGTGTTTGCTGCTAACTGAGAGTGCGAGTTCCTGGGGAAGACCCAAATACAATTTCCACCCAATACAAGTCATTCTTTCTTGCAGAGATCTCAAACTATACATCACATTTTATGAGAACCAACACAAATAGAGAGCTTAATCATCTATTGTACCACAATGTTCACTTGTATGCAAATTCTTGTACAAAGTTTTTCACCATGGGTGTTAAGTAAGGAACAAGAAAACCATGAACAAACTAGTCTTAAACCTCGGATTGAAAGTTTTCTTGCAAAAATCGGTAAAGCTCCTCGGCAACCTTTGCTGGATACTCCTCCTGTGGAAGAAGAGCTCCGGGAACCTCTACAAACTTGCTCACTCCTTTCGCTCCTCTGAGAGCTTCCATCTCCGCTTTTGACCTCTTTGGAGATCCTTCACTTGACACAACCAGCACAGGTATCTTCCCCTCCAAATTTGCAAATAGTTCAAGAAACTCTTCCCGAGATTGAACAGGGTCAAGTAAACCGGTTAAGAAAGCGGCAGGCAAATATCGGGCACCCTTCTTTTTTGTTAGTGCGTATCTGCTTTCAACAATTTCTGGAGTAACATTGTCAGAATTGGCATAGACATGGGATTTGTACTGGGATTCAATTGCCTTTTCATTACTGACAAGCATGTTATACATCATCCATCCCACTGCAGGGGTCCTTAAGGTGCCTCTAAGCAATCCGTACCTGATAGCCAACATAAATATATAGTCAAACAAGAAGAAAGAGAGGCCAAGTATTCCCCAATTTAATCAACAAAACAAATCTGATTTATACATAGCTAAGATACCATGGTAATTTCCTAATATTTGATGTATAATATTCCCCTAGGACCATAAATGAACAGAGCTGATCATAAACAATTCGAGCTTGAATAATATAAACTTGACTTGAGTTTGATTCATTTAATAGCTTGAACAAAAATTTAGACTCATTATTAAACAAGTCAAATTGATAAAACTTGGCTCGATTCGTTTAAGTTTAAATAACAAAGAAATCATGAAGATGTTGTTTAATATTTATATATTTAAGTACTATATAGACGTGTTTGTGTGGGCGTATTCAAGTATTACAACATAAAGATATTTATATTAACTTGAAATTGTTTCGACAAATTTTATAAATATAAAATCATATAAATATTCTATTTTATGATAAATAGTCACATATGGTTTATTACAAAAACAAGATTAGTTAATATTATCTTTTATAAGTCCATATACATAGTTTAGCTAACTAACTTAAATGATATTATTTCAATAAACATAAGTAATTAATTATTATTTCGAATTCATAAAGGTATATGAGATTTTAGAAGTATAATTTATTTCATTTAAGAAAATAATGTATTTATCAATAACTTGTGAACAAGCTCAAACTCGTTTGAATAATAAAATGAACATATCATGAACAAAGTGTTTTTAAATAAAAATTAAATGAACATAGCTTGAACATTCAATACTCAGTCTACTAAGCTAGATTGCAGCCCTACTAATGCTAATCACACTACCATCGATAAGTGTGATAGTTCAAACAAATGGAAAAACCTTATCCGGAAATCTAACACCAAGTCCTTTGCCATCCAAACTAAGATATGGAGCATGATCTAGCTATCTGAGTTAGGGCTTAAGTGATAGGATAACAGACAGGTACACACACACAAAAACAAAGTATGAGTTTTTCTGCAAAATGTAGAGTTCTTCACTTCTGAAGTGTCTCTGGCGTTACCATGCATGCATAAAATAGCAAAAGCAAGCTAAAACTTCTGGCCATACTGGAGGTATTGAGATTCAACATACCGTGTTTCCATACTAGAATCTCGACCAAACACAATAGGAAGGGGACCAGCCCATGTAGGCGCAACAGCAGCTATGGCCGTTGGTTTCACCAAACCCTTTTTCACAGCACGAACTGTAATTGTTGCTGCATGCCCTCCTCCAAAGACCACCAAATTATTCCCTAGTTCAATGGTAAGAAGATATTACCAAAAAAGCCTTGCAAATGAGTAAATTAATAACTTCTGGATATGCAGAACAAACTAAGATATTCTAAGGCAAACATTTTTCCTGAAAATTCTTTTCTCCAGCGGGGGGTTGGAGGAGGAACCATCATCATATCTTGAAAGCAAAGTTCTGATAATGTTAACATAGTATGCAGATAATAGAATTAGAGCACAAGGATTTTGCGAACAAGATATTTTTTTAAAAGTGTTTTGCGAACAAGATATATGACAGGCAAAGGAAGTGAAACCAAAATGCCATTTCCCAGACTGTCCATGCATAAATCAACTAGTTAATAAACCCAAAAATGCAAATTAAAATAAGTTCTATACTCACTTGTACTTGGTTTTTTGGCATATGTTTATAAAACTTATAGGATTAATAACAACAACAAAAATTCTGCCAGTTCCACATCATTCCACTCCCCACCCAACCTATCAGTCTGTCAGTGCCGACAAGGGTGTGCATACTATGAATGAGTTTTAGAGCTCTAAACGACCATTTAACTTCTTTGGGGGCATACAGCATGCATCTGTTTATGACCTTGAGAGTCTAGCCAAACCTGACCCTCCCAGCAGCTTCAGAGTTGTATCTATTTAGAGCTCAACTTAACAAATAGCGGGAGCCTGAGTTAAAACTAAAGAGTATGAATATGTTGCTCTCATTCTGGCTCCTCGCTGTATCCTTAATTTTTGAATGGATTCCAAGTGGGTGAGGCACCAAACAAGTATAAATATTTTCTAGAACATAATCCTCTTTTGTTATAATTTTAATCATTACCAAATTTAGATCATGATGTTTGAAACTTTATTTTACACGTGTAGGGTGTATTATCCGATTGTTATGTAACTAGGCGTATGCTGTTTGTATACCTCCTGTGTACTTGGGCTATGCCTATTTACTTCTATTAATAAAATGTTTGTCTTACTTTTTTAAAAAATGGGTGTATTATCCAACTCTTTCTAATTTGAAATTTATTGAACAGAGGTGCTCATGCTCTTCAGAAAGTATGAAATGTTTTAAGAAAAAAAAAATCAGTAAATTGGGTTATCATTATCTTCAAAAGCAGTCATCATACCAACCTGAGCCACTTATTGGGCTATTGGGAGCATTGATGAAGTCAACAAGGAATGTTTCCAGGACATCGGCATTGTAATCTATCTTCGGCCTATCAGAGTAACCCAGACCAGGCCAATCTACAATAGTGGCTCGCCAATTGACTTCACCAACTTGTTGAACAATGTCTCTTGCCACTAATCTCCATTCTTCAACGGTACTAACATCAGAAATGGTTGGCATCATTAGGATATTTTTAGGAGGATCAGAGCTCTCCCTTTCATGCTCCTCATAATAGATGTTAACATAATCGTCCTTATATTTCCATTGCCAGTTACTAGTCTGAAACAGGAAACATAAGACAAACAGAACTTGGACACCTACATTTGTGATCAAAATGGACATTACAAAAGTAATGGCAAACAAAGCAACAAGATGAATACCTCTAAAACAATTGACAAATTCTAGTTCTTATAAAAAAAATACATTAAAGGCATACACATCAGCTTGGGGGAATACCTGGTTCCGTATTGTTAGATAAGGAAGTGTAATGAACACACATGAAATCAAATCCATTCCACTCTATATAAAATATAATGCTAAATGTGATCTCTTTTGTGCGGTAGAATATTCAAATTTCGGGACTAATTGTTAGCACCTATAAAATTACGTTATGAAAAGCAATCTATTAACATAGTTATTAGCCTTTATGCCCAAGGAAACTACCTATATCACGAGATCCAAGTGCAAGAATTTCTACGGGTTCCCAAGATATCCATCTAAATTGATAAAATTCGATTTAATTAGGATTGGATCTAAAACTATTTGAGACCTCTATAGAAGTGTGAGAAGGCAACAGAAAAGTTCGAACTTTTGATTATTACTTCTTGCTCATTCCTTCTTCTGTCTGACAAAATGGAACTTCAGAATTCTGAAAACAATCATAGAAATCCAATTCAAGCACAGAACAAAAGGAATCCTTTTGGCTCACCTTTGATGGATTCGTTGTATTATCGTCCACCGACACCTTGGAGTAATCCAGAGTAGTTGAGGCCCTGACTGTAAGGGGTTTAAGAAAATTAGAAGTTCGACTGCAAAAGGGTCTATGGGTTTTGCGAGAAAGTGTAAGGGAAGGTGATGAAGATGTGAAGAATGTTGCAGAAAACGCCATGGACGACGCAGAAAACGCGAGCTAACCACTCCAGTATTGACTCCAGTAATTTGAGACACTCAGTTTTGCAAATTTACCCGAATATCATTGGTCTTCAATCTTCCACACGTTCCGAAAACAGGGAACCCAACAGTCGACGTGTTTCCTTCCCAAATGCGATGAATCCTTTAGGTACATGTTGAGGCGATATTCACTTTATTGTATCGAAAGGCGGATTGCTTACACTTGTTGAGGCGATAAGGTCAGCCCGCCTTAGACCCGTTAGAGGCTTATAGAAAGGAATAGCAAGAGTCGAGTAGTTCAATCCGACCCGAGTAATTTATCTTCAAATTATCCGATGTATAACTCCTTATCAAAGTTTGGTATACTCCCAAAATTAGTCCAAAATTTATTATAATTTATAATTTATTATAATTTTGTATATATTTTTCCGAATTGTAGAAAATATTTAAATTTAGTTGTAGGAATTCTCAATCCAAATGGAGTTTAATTTTTATTCAAACATGAATTGAGTTTAAATTTATTATCGGGATATATTTATATTCATAAAAAACTTATTTATTATTCAAGCGAGTATGAACTTGTTCATAAGGTATTTAATTTTGATAAAAATATATATTTATCTTGTATTTTATAATTTTATTTATAAACCTTTTTCTTTTTCTTTTTAATCACAAATAAGAACTTTGAATCATATCAAAACTTATTACAGACATTTGTCTAGCCATACAGCTTAAGAAATAAAATCTGGAATACAATCACACCACATCATTAAACTTCAACATTACATGCAAATCTAGCGACTAGCAAGCCTATGAGCTACCTCATTGCCCAGTTGACTTACATGCTGAAAAGAACAGTCTTCAAATAGCAACAAGCTTTTCTTGGTTTCCATCAACAGAACACCATATATAGCATATGAATCAAAGCATGTTTGCATTTCCTTCACCATTAATAAACAGTCACTGTTCACTATGAGCATTCTAATTCCCATTGTAGCACACAAGCTACGAAAAATAACAAGTAACTCAATTGATTCAGCCTCAGCCACAACAGGTTCCAGAACACTAACAGCCATAACCATATCACACTTCTCATCTCGAAGCACCACTTCAACTCTTGCCCTATGAATATACTAAATATAGCACCATCCACATTTAATTTCCAAGAACCTGGAGGGGGAGGTTTCCATCTAAAATATTCTCTGGTCTTTGAAACAAGTAGATCTTTTATGTTTGCAAAATTTTTTCTGTAAAGACAATGCATGCTAGATGACATATCTCGACTCCATATTTTTCTTATCATGAATCATTTTATTCCTTCTAAACCAAACATCCCAAGCAATTAAGAAAAACACTTCCAAATCATTCATGCTTCCCCTTGCTTTCAGTTTCATTACAACCTCCATAATAGATGGTTGAGGTTCCATATTTCCCATCATAGGCAAATACTTTCTCCAATACTCCTTAATAGTTTGACAATGCAAGATTGCATGCGGCAAGTCTTCTAGTACAATTTTGCAAAAGCAACAAACCTCCTCTATAATAATTTTCTTCTTACTTAGGTTGAATTGAGTTGGAAGGCTCTCCTTACACAATCTCTATGTGAATCCGTTCACCTTGTTTGGCACTTTCATCTTCCAAATGGACTTCCATATATAATGCATGCTGCTTGTTTGTATCAAAACACTCCCCCTGTTGACTAAGTGATCTGTCTCTGATCATTCTATACATACTTCTCACACTAAACCTCCCATTTTTCTCATAAACCCAAATCCACTTATCAGTTCGGTTGCCAGGACAGATGATAATCTTCAAAACTTCTGTTGCAACATTTGGATTGAATAGAGTTATTACTTTATCCATTTGCCACATGTTTGTATTTTTGTCAATAAGACTATCCACTATATCCTCCCATTGCTCTTCCCTGATTATAGACTCTTCTGTACATAGAGCTTGATGCCCCAGGATTCAATTGCCTTTCCATATTTTTGACTTTTGGCCATCCCCTATCCTCCATCTGCATCCTTGAATCGGCCATTCTTTGCTAAACAAGTCATGAGGTTTTCAAATATTTTTACACCGTTTATATATATAAATGTATATATACATATATTATATTAATAATAAATTATAACTTTATGTTAAAAATGAGTTATTTAATGAAGGGATTGAGTTTGACCGACTTAACCATAAAAGGATTTTTTTTTTTTTTTTCTAAGCAAGTATGTTTTATATATATATATATATATATATTGAAAGGAAAGTCACATAGTTATAAGGCATACAAAGTTAAGAAGAGGGAGGGTCTTTCCCACTATGAAAATTTAGGACACATTGTGGAAGTTTAACAAGGGGTATGTAGCCACAGCCAAAAAAAAAACAAGGGGTATGTAGCCAAACTCATTGTTTGTTGCGGCCCATTGCTCCAAATTATGGGGCCATCAGTTTTGATGTCGATGAATTTTCTAAATTGTCTAGTTTTGGAAATCCTTTAATAGATTTGTAATGTCCGAAATGATGTTGAAGATGATCCAGTCTGGAGTCAACGAAGAGTTGCTAACTGCGTTTGTGATTCAATAAGTATATCAGAAGGGTGCCGAGAAGAAGCTTCCTCAATTGCCAGTTTTGCTGCCATTGCTTCACCAAATGTGGGGTTAACAGAATCTATCTGTTGGGTTGCTACAAAAATAATATCTCCCAAGTTTGTTTTGCAGATTGCAACTACAATTGATCCTTGGTTCCTGACTGCTACATCGTAGGACAAGGAGTATTGATCTGCTGGTGGTGAGATCCATTCAGGTAAGATGGTTGATGGTTGAGTCTTGGTCTTCCACATGAGTTGATGTTCTTTGAAGATTTTGATCATAGAATTCGTGAAGGGGATGGGTGCATGGCAAGGGTGGTTATGAATAACCTGGTTTCTTAAAAACCGAATCCATTGCTATTATTGTAAATAGCTGGAAGTTGTGATAATTCTCTTTGTCAAAAAGCTTGGATGGGTCTAGAATTATTTTTAACCATTCTCTGAGAGGTTGTGCAGCAAACGAAGAGAGGTTGTGCAGCACAACAAACGAAGAGAGGTTGAGAGGCCAAGGAGATACTCTCCATAGGATTTTTGAATGAGCACACTTGAGAAATAAGTGGTCTGTAGTTTTTTCTTCTGTTTGACAAAGCGGGCAAAGGGTGCTTTCCTCTGAGAGAGCTAAGGGGGATTTTAATCTTGCCCTGGTTTGAAGTATGTTGGAAATGACTTTCCAAAGAAACAACTGGAGTCTGTCTTGTATCTTGCCCTAGTTGACCATAAACAGCTTATCAAACCGTCTTGTTTATCTACGACTTTAGTAAATAATAATAATAATAATAATAATTCCGTTCACTAGAAAAAAATTTACATATATCAAGAATTTTAAAAGAGTAATATATATACACATAAACATACAGCTTTAATAAAAATGTTAGCTAACCTTTAATTTCATTAATAACATTACTCGACTATTTTATAATTAAGCCTCAAGAAGTTGCTTTTTAATTTTAAAGTGGTGTTAGATATAGTCCTAGAATATGCAAAATCCACACACTCATTATGAAAAAATTGAGGTTTTTTTTAATGTCAATCACATATTTGCCCCACTGTTTTTAAAGGAAATATGTAGGACTTGCACATCATAAAACTAGAAAATCATTTCCCTTAATTTTATTAAAATTGAGAAGGAGGCATTTAAATTGTGAAAGGATTATGCAATTATGTTAATTATAACTAAAATTAATTAGGAAACAATATATAATTAGTGCAAGAATGAATAAACAGCTTAAAGATGGTGTTATTTTAACGAATAATGTTATAAATTATACTATTGTCAAGGTTTTTTCTAACTTAACATAGATGGAGCTATGTTTTTCAATCAACATAAAGTAAGGGTTGGTGTTATACTTAGAAACGATAATAGTGGTGTTATCCTGGCTGCTAGTAAAATCGAAAATGAAGTTGCTGATCTTGAAAAAATTGAGCTCTTATCTATATTCAAGGGACTTCAATTTTGTAAAAACTGGGGTACTATTTTGAAGATTATTCTTAAAAGTGATTGCTTGATGATGATTCAGTGCTATATACTGTTGCTAGTTCTCTATCAATTCTCGAGAATTTGCTAAAAGAAACACAATGTTTAATGAAGCTTTTTAGTGAGTGCAAAGTTCAACATGTGCATAGGTTAGGTAATGAAGCAGCTCATAGACTTGCCCCCTATGCTTAGAATGTGGAGGATATTGAAATGTGGTGAGCTAATGTTCCTATGCCTGTATCCCAAGTTGTCTGGCTCGATAAGATCTTTTTGTAATCCTATGTTTTTAATGAAATGTGTTTCCTCTCAAAGAAAAAACTTTGTTAATGTGACGGTTTGTAATAATCATTGGCTTTTAAATTAAAATTCAGATTAAAGTAATTATAATTTCCAATTTTCTAAAAAATATTGCATGATAGAGGTTGTAGAATCCATATGTTGTTAGACATTAGATCTCCAAAGAATAAAAGTTCAAATGGGGGACGGGGGTGATGGATGAAAGATTTATTAAAGGATTTTTTTTGTAATGACATTGATCATCGTGCTGATTATCCTTATTCAAGTTACAGTGTGTTAAGATATATATATTAAAGAATAAAATTTACATTTTCTTATTAGTTTAAGTTTTTTAAATAAGTAGTAAGTTCCCATAGTATCTAAGTAAACTTTTGAGACAAGCGGTAATTCCATATTGTGTAAATCAATAATCATTCTCCTTTATGCCTCTGTCTCTCCCTTTCCCTTTCAGCTTCCTAAGTTTCTCCCAATTTTTCTCAGAATTCAAACAAAAAATTTCCTGGTACGGAATTCATAGATAGACAGAAAGATGTTTCAGAAAGTGCAGAAACTAGAAAGGAACTAAACAACATAAATACCTAGTAAAAGTCATAGAAAATGATGCTCATATTCCAAAAAGTCCTACAGAAAGTGGGCATAGGGCTTATTACAGTGAGCAGTTGGAAAAGCAACGGCCAGCAAAACCAGATCACGACACAAAGCTAAGAATCAAAACCGGTCAAATTGCAGTAGATTTAAGGGCGTTCTGTCTGAAATGTTTGAGAAATCCCACAATCTTTTCAGGAGGGGGGGCTGCCTCTTTCACTGCAGGTATCTCAATTAGGGTTGTCAACCATGAAAATATCAGTGGAGTCTTCTCTAGGTCTATAATCTTGAAACCAAGGACTTCTTCCTGAAGTTTATAGTGACCAAGACAGGATATAAGTAAAACGTTCAAGAGTCCTATATTCTCGTGCTTAATGGATGTATTGCCTTCAAGATCATTATCTGTAAAGGTGTTCTTCATTCCCTCTTCCAATACCACTAATTTCTCAAACAGTTCCTTGATGGCTTTTTCTTGTGCTTCTCCATCGGATTTTATTATTAAGAACGTTGTCTCGAACACCTGCATGCAAAATTTACAAGCATTAAAAATTCTGAACAACTAACGAGAGTACGTACTGTGTTTGTGAACATTGGCACAAACATACATATGTCCACAAACACATGATCTAGATTCCAGACTAAAGAAAACAATCCAAACCATTGAAACATTGTAAAGACAAAAACCCCTTTTCAAAATTACTTCTAAATGGAGAAATATATACTTTGCTAGTCTGAATATTCTATATCCATCTCTTTTGAGCATATTCTAATTTCTAACAAACGAATGGTCAAACACCATAGATTGAAAATGGCAACATGCATGTCAATATAATTCCAAATTCATATAATTTTGGGAATATATTATCATCACATCACTCAACTATAGAGATGCTTTTTAATGCCTCCAACAGATATATAAATATATATATATATATAAATATATATGCAACAGTAGAAGATCAGAGAAATCCAATTGAGATCATGAACTCAAAGAATCGACCAAATTATAAAAATTCAGTATGAAAGGTTGTGAATCAATTTAAGGTAGATGTCGTTTCATCTGACCTGTTGCAGAAAGGTCGCCCAGAAACGAACTTGGGCTCTTTTGTAGGGATCTTGGGGCAGCAGCGGAGGACCATTTTTCCAGGTTTCATCGATGTATTCGAGGATAACAGATGACTCAACAATGGGTTTTCCATTATGAACAAGGACAGGAACCTTCTTGTAAATGGGATTGTAGTTGAGCAGAAGGGGGCTTTTGTTCTTCAAATCTTCTTCCACATACTTGAAGGGTATACCTTTAATTTTAAGGGCCAGCTCCACCCTCTTTGCGAAAGGACTAGTCCATGTTCCGTGCAGCGTTACTTGGTCTTCCTCCGCCATATCTGTCTTCCTCTCTTTCTCAGTGTTTTCTCTTGGCTATTGAGTTTCAACAATGGCTGAACCTTCATTTGTAGTGCTTGTCGCCCTTCCTTTTCACTTTGTCAACTTTCTTGGAAGAAGGGGCAAGAGAAATAAAATACTAAAACTTCTCTCGTCAGGGATTACATCAGCCAAGTCAATTAGTCAACAGGTTCGGCTTGACCCTACAAAATTTTATTTTAAATATAAAATTTTTATCTCATCATTATAATTTTCTTAAAATTTTATATAAAATATAATAAATTATTTAATTTCTTTTTATTTTTTTAAATTTTTAAATAATAATATTATTAAAATATAACATTTTAATATTTTATCTTAAAATTCAAAATTCTTATATAAGAATTCTTAGCGGCCAAACAGAAGCTTAATTTCTTGCAGGAAAACAAATAGAAAATAAGAAACATGATTTCATTGGATAATTTATAAAATTTTAGTAAAGCAAATCTCGCTACTTCAATTGCCCTAGTTTCAGATAATCTATAAGAAATAATAAAAAATAATTAATATTGTTATAAACGGATTTGAATGATCATCTTTAACGGTTAATTAAAATCATGTTTAATCATTAATTAAGATCTTCCTTAACTTTCAATTAAGACTTAAGTTATACTTAAACTCTTTTGTACTCCTATATATATACCTATATATATAGATATCATTCAAGGTTTTTAATATTGAATAATCATACGCATTATTCATCTCTCTTTCTTTCTCTCTCTCTATCTTTCTCTCTCTCTTTTCATTAATTTCATAACACGTTATTAGCACGAATTCTGTTGATTCTGAAGCTAGTGGTCTTCTACTTCAAGAAATTTTTTCAATATATTATTTACAATCCTCAAGGTGAGTATTAAAGATTATATTTCTTATTATTACTTGATAAAATTCTACGTTTATTCACATAGTTTACATTTCAGTTATATTTATGGTGAATTAAAATTTTCATAATTTACATTTCAGTTATATCTGTGGTCAATTTTTATTCACATAATTTATATATAAATTATATTTATTTTTTTTATACTTGTTATGAATTATTGATGATAAGTTTCATCTTAAACTTGAATTCTTTTGCAGGGATATTGGGGCAGCAGCGGAGGACCATTTTTCCAGGTTTCATCGATGTATTCGAGGATAACAGATGACTCAACAATGGGTTTTCCATCATGAACAAGGACAGGAACCTTCTTGTAAATGGGGTTGTAGTTGAGCAGAAGGGGGCTTTTGTTCTTCAAATCTTCTTCCACATACTTAAAGGGTATACCTTTAATTTTAAGGGCCAGTTCCACCCTCTTTGCGAAAGGACTAGTCCATGTTCCGTGCAGCGTTATTTGGTCTTCCTCCGCCATATCTATCTTCCTCTCTTTCTCAGTGTTTTCTCTTGGCTACAGAGTTTCAACAATGGCTGAACCTTCATTTGTAGTGCTTGTCGCCACTCCTTTTCACTTTGTCAACTTCCTTGGAAGAGGGGGCAAGATAAATAAAATACTAAAACTTCTTTCGTCAGGGATTACGTCAGCCAAGTCAATCAGTCGACTTAATTTCTTGCACGAAAAGAAATAGAAATTAAGAAACAAGATTTCATTGGACAATTTATAAAATTTTAGTAAAGTAAATCTGGCTACTTTGAATATTGCCCTGGTTTCAGATAATCTGTAGGAAATAATAAAAAATAATTAATTGTTAGAAAGCAATTTCAAATTGTATTGTATGACCACATTTAGCCATTAATGGTAATCTTAGGTACACCTACCCCCCAATAGTGATTTTAGGTACACCTAACCTCCTTTACCATTGGATTGATGACAAGTGTAACAATCCTAACCATCCTTTGTACCAAGAAATCCCTATAAATAGAGGGAGTCCTCATTTGTGTAAGACCCCAAGAAAGAAGAGAAAACAAAGTTCTCTAAACATCTCTCTCTTTTGCTCTCTATCTTTTCATAAGTTTCATAACATTAATATTGTTATAAACGGATTTGTATGTCTATTTTTAACTATCAATTAAAATTATGTTTAATCATCAATTAAAATTGTCCTTAGTCGTCAATTAAGACTTAAGCGATATCTAAACTCATTTGTACTCCTATATATATGGGTATCATTCAAGATTTTCAATATTAAATAATTATACGTATTCTTTCATCTCTCTGTCTTTCCCTCTCTATCTTTTCATTAGTTTTATAACACGTTATCAACACGAATTTTATTGATTTTGAAGCTAGTGGTCTTCTATTTCAAGTAAGTTTTTCAATATATTATTTCCAATTTTCAATGTGAGTATTAAAGATTATATTTCTTATTATTACTTGATAAAATTCTACGTTTATTCACATAGTTTACATTTCAGTTATATCTATGGTGAATTAAAATTTTCATAATTTACATTTCAGTTATATCTGTGGTCAATTTTTATTCACATAGTTTGTATACAAGTTCTATTTATTTTTTTATACTTGTTATGAATTATTGATAATAAGATTCATCTTGGAATACAAATTGAGCATTCCTGAAGGATCGCCCTAAACCAATAATTTTATTGAGAATCTCATAATAAAAAATCTATGAATTTTGTGAGATAGTTTAAGAGAATGATACATGTACCAAAAGATCGGGATCCTTCTAAAAGCTTGTTATGATTAATGCACCTGAAATTACATAATTGAAATTGTGTAGAGAAAAGCCACTAAAAAATATCTATTTAAAATGAATGCCTCAAATGTGCTCCTGAAGTAGCAATATCGAGTGTGAAAGTTTACAAGATATTCAAACTCATATCTTGTCTTCTAGTAGCTGAGTAAAATAATGAGTTTTTATTAAGAAATCATTAGTCACGTCCTACTAGTTCTATATTATTCCCTGAAATAAATGATATTGGATTTATATCATTCTCAGAAGCGAATGGTGCATTTTTTCAAAGAAACCAAAAGCTTGAACGTGGTAATAAATATCTTTATAGTACTTCTATGATTTTGGGTCATAAGCTTGTATTAGAAAAATTAACAGCTTTCTCTTTGAGATAATATTATATAATTATTAAATCAAATATTATGATGCATCAAAAGTGATATGATTCAAAATATTTGTATGTTTTTTATGATTAACTTGATCATCTAAAATCAATTACGATAAGTTGAATAATTTTCATATGGACGTCTATAAAAGAACTAGAATATTCTTTTACTATAAAGTCTTTCCACCATGAGCGAAAAGAAAAATTTACTTGAAACAAATAAAATGAAATAATTCAATGTTATCTTGATTATAATAAGTAAACTAGAAGTTCAGATGATAATTAATTTATGGATGCAATAAGATAAAAATATATTATATTCTAGTTGCTAAAATTTCAGTGATGATTGAAGTCCTCGTAGGACAATTAAGAAATTTCAGACATGTCTAAAAGCTTGGGAGACCTATTGATATAAAAAATAAAGCATCCTCAAAGAAAAAAGTACAAAGAAAAGAAATTGGTGCTCCTGAATAGGCCGTACCTACAAAACAAGCAATAAGATCTATTCAAACTTTCTGTACAAAATTCTCTCATAGTAAAAACTCCTGAAGAGTATAATCCTCCTGAAGAATACCTTCTGAAGAGGTTTTTCATGAAATGTATTCCTTTGAAGAGGGACAAGCACATGAAAATAACGAGATCTCGATACATTTCATGAGTATTAGAGAAATGCTGGATAGAAATAAAACTATTGTCGATAATCTATTTTTATATAAGATGGCACTTGACATTACTAGAAGTAATGAAAAAGTGAGCCAAGAACCGTAAAAAAATACCGACGTAAAAATATTAACCAAAATAGAAAAAAACAATTCCTGTAGAATTAATATCACTAATAAAATGTGATATATATGGATTTGTAGTCCAAACACCTAAAATGTGATATTTGTTGATTATCAGTGGATATTTATATAAAAGAAATGAAAATGTGATAAATAAATCACGAGTCGGTTTCTCGCAGAAATAATATTGATATGCTTTTAAAGTGGATGAAATTATATTGAGATTTTTATTAGTTTGATAGTTACCGAGAGTTTGGGTATGCATGATTAACTATATATTTATATGAATCACTAGATATGAAATGCTTGAAGCATATAATCTTGAAATACTTGTTCTATCAAGTTTCAAAAATCCTTATATGATCTAAAACAATCTAAACGCATGTAGAAAAAGCTTATTTTCAGTATTTATATTAGCTTTTATTACAGTTTATATAGATAATTTAAATGTCATTGAGACTCCAAAAGAGCTCATGAAAACTGCACATATTTGAAATATAAATCAGAAAGCCTTTCGGCTTAAAGGGGGAGATGAATGAAATTATTAGTTCTGAAATATCATCTCTTGAATGCAATTAGTATTTCAGATTCATATTACGGTTTTTGTAAGAAATGTGCATTATTAAAAGAGAAATAAAATGGAGCATACAAAACATCTACCAGAAGATAGAAACACAATATAAATATTTGTGAAATATTATTTTATTATTTCAAAACAAAATTACAAAAATTTGAGACTCTTCGCCTCAATTTTTAAACAATCTTGTTATTCAAAAATTTGTACGGCATCCCTATCTAAAGGAGTAAGGAATCCAAAAGAAGAGTCAAGCAAGGATTTTAAATTCCTATTCTCTTGCTTTATTGCTCCTATTTTCATATTGGACTCTAGAAGAAAGGATAGAAATTTTCTCGTTAAGTTTGTCAACCTTAGAAGTTTTGGATTGTAGTCACTGAGAAAATGCGATAATGGTTCATGATTATCGGGTACCGAGACTCATAACCTCATAAATAGCATCATTATCTAACTTATTAGTTAGATCATTATTGTATTGTATTATAGAACCTACGGTAGAAGCAAAAACAACTAGTGAACGAGGTGTAGAATACCTCATATATTGGTCACGAGAAGATTGTTGGGTCATTGCAGAGTAAGAATGCAGAGAGAGATTGCAGAGTAAGAATGCAGACTAATTACAGAAAAGTGAAGAAGATGGAATGCGAGTGAAGATGAGCTGAATATTTCTTTTATAGAGAAAATTATGAAAGCAAGATAAAATTACATATATTGATAGAAGATACGCTAAACACAGATATCCTACAGTTATTTATTAGGCCATGAAATTAAAAGCAACTTGCCTCTACTCTCGTAGAAGTTAGACTTTTTCAGATATCCGCGGCGAGATTAAATGCAGCTTGTCATTATTCTCTAAATATTTGGACTTCTTCAAATATCCGTTGCTGCTGATCTTGAAGATCACGGACATACTGTTTTAGCGCTTTATTCTCCTCCTTCAATTTCTTATTCTTACAACTCTTCGCAGAGAGTTTCTAACGCAATTAAGATATTTGATTATTGAGTTGGTTGACCTCATTCACTTTAGCTAATAACCTTCGAAACATGGTCATAACATAGACAAAATATTAAACATTAAGAAATCTTGATTATGAAATGATATCAGAATAAATCCTTCCAAAAAATGAATCTCTACTCCTATCAAAAGAGTAACATCCTCAGGTGAGTAAAAGGAAGGATAAAGCATCTATATTGCTTCACAGCATCTCTCGTGAAGTATCTCTTACAAGAGACAAGAGATGTAGCATTATAGCCCTGTGGCTCCTGACAGCTACAGAAGAGCTATAAAATCCTGCGGTGCTTGTATGGTCTAAAAAGGTGGCCACCGTTTTTGTTGAATACGGAGGTTGGCGGCTTAATTTTGATGACTTCTTCACTAACTATGTTATTTACAAGAACTCAAGAAGAGCACAACTCTAGAAGAGTAGTGAATTTAATGTTAAAACGATTTTGAATCAATATGACGAATTTGTTTACCAAAACATTACCAACTGCATCATTTAAAGAGTTGGTACACAATATTGAGATGCATCAACCAAAGACCTTTCACTATAAAGTCTTGAAGAACTTTTATATGGACAAAATTCATCTCCTGAGTACTCTAATGGTTATTCGATCACTTGATGTGTAGAAAGACCCATTTCGTCCTTGTGAAGACGATGAAAAAATTCTTAATCCTGAAATACCTCATCTCAGTGCAATTGGAGCCCTGATATATCTTGCAAATTGCACTAGGTCTGATATTACATTTTTAGTTAATTTACTTGCAAAATATAGTTCCACACCAACTTAAAGACATTGGAATAGTAATAAACATGTCATTCGTTACCTTTGAGATACGATTAATATGAGATTATTTTATTAACATAGATCAAGTCCACAATTAGTTGGATATACAGATGTAGGTTATCTTTCAGATCCACACAAAGAGATCATTGCAATTGAAGAAATGTGAAATTGATGTCAAGCAAAAACGATCAAGTGATAATTTGGCAGATTTATTTATTAAGGCATTACCTACTGCAACATTTAAGAAGATTGTACAGAACATTGGAATATGAAAACTTCAAAACCTATCATAATGCACTTTTTAGGGGTAATACATGTTTTGAATACTAGTGCTGATTGTACTCTTTTTCCTTTGTTAAGGTTGTTTCCCATTGGGTTTTTCTTTGTAAGGTTTTAATGAGGCAATCTTAAAACACTTGGCGATACACATGAATGTTGTACTTTTTTTTCTTCGCCATTGATTTTTCTCCACTGGGTTTTTCCTTGGCAAGGTTTTAATGAGGAATATTCTTTATGTACGGTCATCCAAAGGGAAAGTGTTATAAACGGATTTGTATGATCATCTTTAGCCATCAATTAAGACCATGTTTAGCCATCAATTAAGACCGTCCTTAGCCGTCAATTATGACCACCCTTAGCCGTTATAATTGATCATTCTTAACTGTCAATTATGACTTAAGTTATACCTAAACTCTTTTATACTCCTATATATATGGGTATCATTCAAGGTTTTCAATATTGAATAATCCTACGCATTTTTTCATCTCTCTTTCTTTCTCTCTGCCTTTCCCTCACTCTCTTTTCATTAGTTTCATAACAAATATATAGTATTAAAAAATAATAAATCCTCGATGTTGTAGCTTTAAATTGAACTATATAAATGTCATGATTATCATAGTGAGTACTCAAACCCATGATCTATTAATGCTAGGACCTACCGAAATCTTCTATTGATGAGTTAAAATTAAATTTTTAATTTTTCTTTTACCATTTTTTAAAACTATTTAGAAATTTAAAAAAAAATAAAAAATCACATATTTATTTAAAAATATTTACTTAATTATTAAATAAATAAATAAATAAAAATTTTGGTAGAGAATTTCAATAGAAATCCATTGTGAAACTAGTGTATTCCTTAATGCTAAACAAGATATAGATGATCAGCTTGACGTCTAGATCAAAGAACCGTTAGACAAACATCCTCATTCTATTCAGCAGTACCCCTAGAGCCAAAGGACATTATCATTAGAACGTAAGGTAAATATTGTTCCTCAAGTTTTTCAAAGATGGGGGGGACAAAATATTTTAAGACCTTAAAGATTTTTATTTAGTCTACGTAGATGATATTTAGTGTTCTCCAAAACAACGGAAGAACAAAATATAAGCAAAATCTAAAAATTATTTGAATGAAATTTGGAAAAAAACAGAATAATCCATCCTCCAAAGGATTAATTCTAAACTAATCATGTTTAAAACTACAAGAGAATACTATTTCCAAAATAAAAAGAATTCCCAAGATAAAAAGAAAATTAAAAAGTTAATAAGGAATTCTCAATTATTGTGGAAATTACATAAAAAACCCTTATAAAAATAAATCACTTGAGAGGGGAGTTTATTTCCCTCCTTGGGTCACAAGGGGTTTGTCGCCTCGGGGCCCAAGTCAGCCAATGGATGGTCACTACGCAGAAGCAAGGAAGGAAGGAGGGCCAGATTGGGCCCGAGAAGGCCATCAAGTCGAATATGATGACTAATCACGTCACCTGCCCGAGCCATAACCCACACCGGCGAACAAAGGGCATACCGCATTAAATGGTTAGAGGAACCAATACGCAAGGTCAAAGCCGAATGTCCACTCACTCTTGTAACCATGTGCACACCTCTTTCTCACCTACAACAAGGGAAAAACGAAGAAAGAAAGAGCGACCTACAAACAATACGACAAGGTGATAGTTGACATGAAAGAGGATGACTCTGTCACTAGTATAGCACTTAGTAAGCCCTTGTACAATCTGCTAGCAGTGAGTGGGAACCACCATGACCAAGTATATAAGCACTTCTCAGGCTCAATTAAAGGGATTTGAACACTTTTTCGCCTAATGCACTCCTCACAAAAGATTATTCTGACTTAAGCATCGAAAGTGTCCCTTACCACCTTGAGCTCTCATCTTAGTGGATCTTGTAGGTCTTCGAAAGGAATCACTAGGTTGCATAGGATCCAAAACATGACATCAAGAGTGGCGTCATCTGTGCAATCCACGAATAGTGTGTCATTGGTATGCTGGCAACAACGCGTTCACAAACCATGCGAGGATGGAGAGAATCGTTGAGGAACATGGAGGCAAGGCTAGTCGGGACATGATAAAGAAACCGACCACGAAAGTACAAAGCCTTCGGCAAGAAAATGAAGTTCTGCGAAGAACGAATGGCAAGTATATGGAGGACGTAGGACCAAGCCAGAATGAGCACGTCGAGTTGTAGAGTGTTGCAGAGGTAGACGCGGCAGAAGAAGAAAAAAGGCAGATGCACCATGAGTTGCAAGAGATCATGGACAAGTATGTAAAAATGGCCAAGAAGATGAGTGCATCATCCTTCGTAAATCAATTGCTTACTAGCACCAACTTACCACACATTGTAGAAATCATAACGGCACCACTTTCGCCCAATTTTAAAGCTTATCAAATGGAGATGTTTGGCGGGTCTAAGGATCCTCTTGAGCATTTGGAGACAATTAGAGCCCACATGACTCTTCATGGATTCTCGAGTGAGATCGCATGCCAAGTTTTTCCCCTGACGTTTAAAGGCGCAACAAAGGGGTAGTTCGGGTCACTATCCCCAGGGTCCATCGACGGGTATGGAGTGCTCGCACGCCTATTATTAACGCAATTTATGGCAAGCAGGAAGAGGAAACTACCGGTAGTGTACCTCTTGACTATTAAGCAGCGCGCCGACCAGAGTCTAAAAGCTTACTTGTCCATGTTCAATAGAGAATAGATTACAACAGATGACCAGGACAAGAAAATCACCATTGCTACCCTACTAGGAGGCATCTGGTTGAGAAACGCGTTCATAGAAGAGTTGGCACAAAAGACCCCACGACATTGTGGAAGTTCATGGACTGCGCAGATAGCTTCATCAATGTGAAAGAAAAAATGCGGACCCTAACAGATGCTGCGGAGGTAGACACGGCAAAAGAGGGAAGAAGGTAGATGCACCATGAGCTAGGGGAGATTATGGGCAATTATGCACAAATGGCCAAGAAGATGAGTGCATCATCCTTTATAAACCAACTACTTACTAGCACTGACTTACCATACAATGCAGAAAGCATGGCGGCACCATTTTCGCCCAATTTTAAAGTCCATCAGATGGATATGTATGGCAGGTCTAAGGATCCTCTTGAGCATTTGGGGACGTTTAAAGCCCACATGACTCTTCATAGGTTCCTGAGCGAGATCACGTGCCGAGTTTTTTCCCTTTAAGTTGAAAGGCGCAGCAAATGGGTGATTCGAGTCACTACCCCTTAGGTCGATCAACAATTATAGAGAGCTGGTACACCTATTCCTGACACAATTTGTGGTGAGCAGGAAGAGAAAACGACCGGCAGTGTACCTCTTGTCTATTACGCAGCGCGACGACAAGAGTCTAAAAGCATACTTGTCCCGATTCAATAGAGAATGGATGATGACGTATGACTAGGACGAGAAAATTACCCTGGTTGCCCTACTGGAAGGCATTTGGCCAAGAAATGTGTTCATGGAAGAGTTGCATGAAAGACCCCACGACATTGTGGGAGTTCATGGACGACACACAATGTGAGTCCTTCCCAGACCATTCATCAACGCAGAAGACACACTGCAGGTGCTGACGGACCATAGGAAAACTTAGCTAGAGTAGGCCGACAGGAAGGCTAGCGGGTCGGCAAAAGGGAAAGCCTAAGAATGGTTCGGGAAAGACTCACGCGATGCCAAGCGAAGAGGCAACAGGCTAACTCAGGCGCATGGTGGGAAATGCATACACACCAGCTTGGTTGTGTAGAAGGAACATGGGTCCAGGATAGCATGGAGATGCCCGGGGTCGATAACACTTTCATTGAACATCACTTGGGTGTGGACCCTAATGCCAAAAAAGTCTGATAGAAGCACATAAGCTTCAGCCAATGTTTTGAATACTATACCATATCAGCTGGAATTTATCGTGCCGAAACCGTAATCGGCACGAGGGAGGTAGGTATTTCGTACTGAGTCAAATACCGAACATTTCGATGCTTTTCGGTCATACCGACATGGTCGTGGTATTTTTGTAATTAATGTAAAAAGTTTAGCTTTTTCATAATTTGTAATCTATTTCTCAAATCTGAAGATTTTTATATGTGTTGAAACTTTTTAAGACTTGCATTGATATTATTTTGAAATATAATTTATACATATATAACTAATTTATCCATATATAGACTACCCCGAATGGTACCAGTAAAAGATGAAGCTCAACCCATTGAAATGTGCTTTGGAAATGGAGTCGGGAAAGTTCCTGGATTTTATGGTCTCCAAGCGGGGAGTTGAAGCCAACCCGAAAAAGGTTGCAGTGATAATGAATATGCCTCTTCCTCGAAACATCAACGAGGTGCAAAGGTTGGCCGGGCGAGTGGCTGCCCTAAACCGATTGCTCGTTCTACCAATAAATGCCTACCATTCTTTAAAGTCTTGAGGAAGGTGCAAGACTGGGATGTCAAATGCAGCCAAGCATTCTATAAGTTGAAGAAATATTTAACTCACTTGCCGCTCCTTAATTAGGCAAAACTGGGAGAAGATTTGTTGGTGTATTTGTTGGTGTCGGCAATCCTTGTTCGTGAAAAAGAGGGTCGATAGTAGCCAATTTACTACACTAGTCACATATTCAGAGGAGTTGAGGCAAGGTACTCACGGATGGACATGATGGCTTTCACCTTGTTAATCGTCGCTAGGCAGCTAAGCCCCTATTTCGAGGCTCAACCCATGAAGGTACTCAGACACCCCCTAAAGAAGGTCCTGTAAAGACTGGACATCTTGAGCCACATGCTGAACTGGGCCTTCGAACTGAGCGAGTTCAACATTGAATATCTCTCTTGCACTGTGATAAAAGGACAGGTGTTGACAGACTTCTGGCCGAGTTCACTGACTTCCTAGAATAAGTACCAATAACACCCACAAGAAAACCCTGGCAGGTTTATGTTGATGGCTCATCCTACCGAGCTGGCAAGGGCATGGGGTTGCACATCGTCATGGGGGCCTGCAAAGAACATAACTATGTGATCAAGCTCGCCTTAATAATGAAGCTGAGTACAAAGCCCGACTAGCCAGATTGGCAACAACCAGAGCATTAGGAGCAATGAAAGTGGAAGTTAGGGCGGACTCATAAGTAGTCATTAGCCAGGTGCGAGGTGAGTTCGCCACAAAAGGTGAAAATATGAAGAAGTACCTTCAGTTGATGGGAGAGGAGCGCGAGTTTTTCCGCTACTTCCACATTTAGTAGATACTGAGATAAGAGAACCAAGAAGTAAACAAGCTGGTGCAAACAACCTCAGGACAAGAAGAATCGTGCCTACCAAAAAGCACGGTAACTTGGACAGTGGACTTCCCAACCGTAGGAAATACCTCAACACCAACGAGTTGCCAAGTGATAAGGGAGAAGCATGGAAATTCAGGAACAAGGCAGCAAGTTTCATGGTGATAGACGAAGTCCTGTACAAAAAAGGTTTCTCTAAACCACTTCTGAGATGTGTCTCGCAAAATGAGGTCAAGTACATACTAGTTAAGGTACACGAGGGGATCTACGGTGACCATACGAGAGGTAGGGCACTAGTCGCAAAGGTAATTAGGACAGGGTACTACTGGCCCCATGCCCTCAGAGACACTGAGGATTTTGTAAAAAGATGCTCAAAGTGCCAAACACATGTGCCAATCCTGCATTGTCCACTAGAAGAGTTGACGTCAATCATGTCCTTGTAGCCTTTCCTGCAATGGAGATTGGATTTAGCCAGGCCACTTCCTCCAGGCAAAAAGGGAGTAAGGTTTGTAGTTGTCGTGATGGATTACTTTACTAATCCGTAGGGTAGAAGCAGAAGCTCTGGCAATGATCACTGTTGTAGCCATCATGAGATTCCTATAGAAATTAGTGGGTCCGTGATAAAAGCTTAAAATTTCATAATTAAGTTATTTAAATGGGTGATTTATTTTATCAAATAAAGATTGAACACTTAATTATGCATCAAATTCTAATATTGAATGCAAATTAATTGATGTCAATATTTTATACACATAAAGTTCTATATTTGCCTTTGAAAGAAATATATTTTTTATGTACTGCAGGGCATTTATGAAAATACTAAAAGAGAATGGAACTCACGGCTGGAACTCAAGGGAGCAAGCAGAAAATCAGCACATGCAGAAAGAAAGTTAGGCCACCCACTCCCAAGTTAGGCCACCCACTCCACCATTCTTCAAAGTTAGGCCACCCACTCCCAAGTTAGGCCACCCACTCCACCATTCTTCAAAGTTTGGCCACCCACTCTTGAGAAATGGTAGGATGCTCTCTCCTATAAATAGGAGAGAGCTCAGAAGAGAAAGGGCATCAAGGCAGTGGAGACGAAGGAGAGAAGACAGAACTTTAAAACTTAGCTTTCATTTTTCAGTTTCATTCTCATTTCATTCGGCAGTTGTTGTTCATTTTAATTCATTTTTCAGTTTCATGCTTCTGTTTTAGTTTTCATTCAGCATCAGTTTATTTTACAGCTTTAATTTGAAACTTAAGGAAGCAAGTTTTCTTTCCATGTTAAAGCAAGCTTTCTTTGTATTCATCTAGGAAATAATTTCTTTTAGTGTTTATTTTATTTAGAGCTCAACTTCAATTTGAGTGTGTAATTTATTTGAAATTTTAATTTAATTGAGAGTTCAATTTCTTTTAGGATGCATTTTATTTAGAGCGTTTATTTTATTTGAGAAATCATTTTATCTGGAAGTTCAGATTTTTGGATTGGAGAACGCAGTCTCCATTTCCAAACATCAAGTTTATTCCTTACAATTCCTGTTTTTATTTAATTTCAGTTTAATGTCTTATATTTTCCGTGCACATTTAATTTCTGTCTATTTAAATTACTGTCATTTATTTTTTTTTGCACCTTTAATTTCTGTTTATTTAAATTACTATCATTTATTTTTCTCGCACTTGTAATTCCTCTATTTAGGTTAATGTCATTTATTTTCTTGCATCTTTAATTCCTATTATTTAAATTAATGTCATTTATTTTTCTTGTTCTTTTAAATTTCAGTCTATTAATTTCAGCAATTTTAATTTAGTTTCATGCATTTTCATTCCTTACTTTTCATCGCTGCATTCAAATCCGACAAACAAATCTAAAAACATGAATCTAGTCCATGACTAGTAAAATTTCCATCCATTGCACATACCATTTATTTTTTTTTTCTTTGTGAAGTTTTTCACAATTTTTCAACGAGTTTAAATTTTGAGTAAATTTTCCCTGAGGAGACGATCTAGGAATTTATTCCTTATTATTACACGACATCCTCCTGCACTTGGGATAGCATTAATGCTACTCATTTTTGAGTGAGTCAAGTTTTTGGCGCCGTTGCCGGGGAAAGTAGTTTAAATTTAAACTCGTTAATTTTTTTTTTTTTTTTTTTTTTATGCTTCGCTAAACTGATGTTTCATGTCATGGGTAAGAGACAGTTCAAATAGGTTGCTTAGAGTCACATCGAGTGTTGAGAGTAGTATACACAGCTTGGAGATAGATAGCTCGCCTATCTTTTCTTTGAGTGAGTCAGGTGGCAAAATTGAAATTAAAACAGAAAACATGGCTGCACCTGCACCACGCACTCTTAAGGACTATTTGCAACCCACTCGTACCACTACACCTTCATGCATTATTTTACCAGAAAATGCACCCAATTTCTCTATTAAGCATGGCATGATGTCAGTGATACCTCAGTTCCACGGGATGGATTCTGAGAGTCCGTACCAGCACTTAACAGATTTTGAGTTGGCTTGTGCCACATTTATCACTAGGGCTGTTACTGATGAGTTCATTAGACTTCGTTTATTTCCTTTCTCTTTAAAGGATAAAGCGAAGATTTGGTTTAACTCTTTAAGACCCAACTCTATTTCTAGTTGGTCTGATATGCAGCGTGAATTCTTACAAAAAATTTTTCCCTTTCAGAGAACTCAATTTTTGCAAGAGCAAATCAGCCAATTCAATCAGAGACCTGATGAGACCTTTCAGGCCAGTTGGGAAAAATTTAAAGATTTGATGAACATCTGTCCACATCATGGTTTTGAATCTTGGAGGTTGGTGAGCTATTTTTACACTGGCCTCACTCCGGAATGCAAGCAATTTGTTCAGACAATGTGCAATGGGGAGTTCTTTAGCAAGGAACCTGATGAAGCACTGTCATTTTTTGACTACCTTGCTGAGAGCGCGCAACAGTGGAATACTCGTACTGATCGAGTTCCATCAACAGCACAACCACTGAGAGCTATTTCTGGAGGGGGTAGATACGAGCTTAAAGGGGACACTGATGTTCAAGCCCGAATAACTGCTTTAACTAGAAGAATGGAGGTCATGGAAATGGACAAAGTAAAGGCTGTGAAAGTAGCAGAGGCATGTTCTATATGTGCTGATTCAAACCATAAGACCAAAGACTGCCCGATAATGCCAGTGTTTCAAGAAAGTGGGTCGGAGCAGATGCAATCAACTAATTGGGTGAATAGAGCACAAAATCAGCCTTTCTCCAACACATATAATCCGGGGTGGCGGAATCATCCAAATTTCTCATGGAGAAATGATCAACCTGGTCGGTCCCCACCACCTCAACAGCAACCATTTCATCAGAGTGCTCCTCAGCATCAGTATCCGTCATATCAGAATCCTCAGAGCTATCCTCCTGTAGCTCCGCCTGGATTTCAACCTCATATGGCTGCACAGAGTTTTCAACCTTCATCATCTGCAAAGAAAACTCTAGATGATAGTATGGCACAGATGGCCAATACACTTCAACAATTCATGCAGATTCAGGCCACCACAAATAATCAAAATACTCAGGCCATAAATGAGTTGCGTGGCACTATGAACAAGATGAGCACAACCTTGAGCACCCTGGAGAAAGGGAAATTTCCAGCACAGCCTCAACCTAATCCTCAAGTATACAGGCAGCAACAACAACAAGTGCATAATGTCTCAGGGGACGTTATTGAGACAGCGAAGGCAGTCCTTACTTTGAGAAGTGGGAAAGAAGTTTCCCGACCAGAAATGCCTATAGACACACAGGAAGTTGCTCCTACACCTGAAGATATAACGGAGACTGATGAAATTAAGAAAGAACTAGAGGTAGTGAGACCAGAGTTGAAGAAGCCTGTGACTGTAGATGCTGAAACTACCAAGGGATACCAACCTGTGGTTCCTTATCCTCAAAGATTGGCGGCTGGCCAAAAGAGCAGGTATCACACGGAGATTCAAGAGATTTTCAAGCAAGTGAAAATCAATATTCCACTTTTGGATGCCATACAACAAGTACCTTCATATGCAAAATTTTTGAAGGACTTGTGTACAGTGAAGAGGAAGCTGAATGTAAAGAAGAAAGCCTTCCTGACGGAGCAAGTTAGTGCATTAATATTGAGCGAGACTCCTCAGAAGTTTGGAGATCCCGGCTCTCCCAACATTTCCATTATGATCGGCGAATCACGCATTGGGAGAGCTCTACTTGATTTGGGGAGTAGTGTGAACTTGCTACCGTTCTCAGTTTATGAACAATTGGGATTGGGTGAGCTGAAAAAGACCTCCATCATGCTACAACTGGCTGACAGATCAGTTAAGGTACCAAGGGGTATTGTAGAGGACGTGTTGGTCCAGGTGGACAAATTCTACTACCCAGTGGATTTTGTAGTTCTTGATATGCAGCAGCCAGCCTCCACTATTTACCAAGCTCCTGTCATCCTTGGAAGACCATTTCTAGCTACATCAAACGCTTTGATTAATTGCAGAAGTGGAGTGTTGAAGCTTACCTTTGGGAACATGGCACTTGAGTTGAACGTTTTCAACGCTTGCAAGATGCCAACACATTTTGATGACACAAGTGAATTGAATGCTGTGGAGAGTTTGACATCAACAGAGTCTATTTGCTCAACCTCTCCTTTCTCTGATGATGATTATATTTTTCAGACATCTGAATATTTACTTGATGAGAAAATTGATCATATCAATGAAAATGACTTTGAATTTCTTGATTATTTTGCAGATTCTTTACCACTTGAAGTACAATTTGCCGGAGCAAGATGGAAACCCCAGTTCGAAGCTTTACCACCACCAGACATGCTTAGATCTTCAGAGGAAGAAGTTCCCCGATTGGAACTAAAACCGCTTCCTCAAGATTTAAAGTATGCGTTCCTTGGACCTGAAGAAGGCACTTTTCCGGTGGTGATTTCCTCAAAACTAAATCAGAAGGAGGAAGCCAAATTGATTGAAATATTAAGAAAGCATCGAGGCGCAATTGGTTGGACAATAGCCGACATCAAAGGCATTGATGCCGCTATATGTACCCACAGAATTCATCTTGAAGACGATGCTAAACCAGTTCGTGATGCTCAACGTAGGCTCAATCCTACCATGAAGGAAGTTGTGAAAGAGGAAGTGCTTAAGCTACTCGCAGTGGGTATCATTTACCCCATCTCAGACAGTAAGTGGGTAAGTCCAACTCAAGTGGTACCAAAAAAATCTGGTTTAACTGTCATACAAAATGAGAAAAATGAGTTAATTCCAACTCGAATGGTTACTGGCTGGAGAATGTGCATTGATTATAGAAAACTTAATTCAGCCAGTAGGAAGGATCATTTTCCTTTACCATTTTTGGATCAAATTTTGGAAAGAGTGGCTGGAAATGCATATTATTGTTTCTTGGATGGCTATTCTGGTTATTATCAAATTGCTGTAGCGCCTGAGGATCAGGAGAAAACCACTTTCACCTGTCCTTTTGGCACTTTTGCTTTTACTAGAATGCCTTTTGGTTTGTGTAATGCTCCAGCTACTTTTCAGAGATGCATGATGAGTATTTTTTCTGACATGATTGATGATATTTGTGAAATATTCATGGATGATTTCTCTGTTTTTGGAAAAACTTTTGAAAGTTGTTTGCATAATTTGGCACGTATTCTCCAAAGATGTGAGGAAAAAAATCTTTTACTTAATTGGGAGAAGTGTCAATTCATGGTTACTCAGGGCATTGTTTTGGGACACATTGTTTCCTCTGAAGGTATAAAGGTCGACAAGGCAAAGATTGAATTAATATCTAAACTTCCTATTCCTAGGACGGTTAGGGATATTCGTTCTTTCCTTGGTCATGCTGGTTTTTATAGGCGGTTTATTCAAGGGTTTAGTTCTATTGCAAAACCTTTGTGCACTCTTTTACAAAATGACATTGAATTTGTTTGGACTGATGAGTGCCAAAAAGCTTTTGATACCCTTAAAAATTCGCTTACCACTGCTCCTATTGTGCGACCCCCGCAGTGGGACATTCCCTTTGAAATCATGACAGATGCAAGTGATTATGCCTTAGGAGCTGTTTTGGGTCAGCGTGTGGATAATAGACCATGTGTGATTTACTATGCTAGTAGAACCTTGAATGATGCCCAGAAAAATTATACCACTACTGAAAAAGAACTGCTTGCAGTGGTTTTTGCACTTGATAAATTCAGGGCTTATATTCTTGGTTCTCCTGTTACTATTTTCACTGACCACTCTGCTCTTAAGTATTTGTTGGCTAAAAAAGATGCAAAACCACGCTTGATTCGATGGATTCTATTACTTCAAGAGTTCAACATCAACATTAGGGACAAGAAAGGAGTTGAAAACGTGGTAGCTGACCACCTCTCTAGATTGTCATCTCCTTCTTCAAATGTCAGCCTCCCTCTTGATGATAGTTTTCCGGATGAGCACCTGTTTGTGGTAAATAAAGTTCCCTGGTATGCTGACATAGTCAATTATCTGGTGACTGAGCAAATGCCTTCTGAATGGTCAACCCAAGATAAGCGTCGGTTTCTATCTGAGGTAAAACATTTCTACTTTGATGACCCTTATCTTTTCAAATATTGTTCGGACCAATTGATTCGAAGATGCATTCCTGATGATGAGTTTTCTTCAGTATTGAGATTTTGTCATATGGGTGCATGTGGTGGTCATTTTTCAGCGAAGAAAACAGTGGCAAAAATTTTGCAAAGCGGTCTTTATTGGCCGTCTATGTTTAAGGATGCTTACAATTTTTGCAAAGCGTGTGTGTCTTGTCAAAAGTTAGGAGCTATTAGCAAAAGAAACATGATGCCCCTTTCCCCCATTCTTACTTTAGAAATCTTTGATTGTTGGGGAATAGACTTCATGGGACCTTTTCCGGTTTCCTTTGGAAACACATATATTTTATTGGCTGTGGACTATGTTTCAAAGTGGGTTGAGGCCATCGCTTGCAAAACCAATGACCATCATGTTGTATTAAAATTTTTACAATCTTTGTTTGCTCGATTTGGCATGCCCAAGGTTATCATTAGTGATGGGGGTTCTCATTTTTGCAATAAACCATTTTCTACACTTGTAAAAAAATATGGTATTACACATCGAGTTTCCACCCCCTATCACCCCCAAACAAATGGGCAAGCTGAATTGGCAAATAGAGAAATAAAACTCATTCTGGAGAAAACGGTAAATCCTAATAGGAAAGATTGGTCGATTAAGCTTCTTGATGCTTTGTGGGCATACAGGACAGCTTTTAAAACAAATCTAGGGATGTCTCCCTATCGATTAGTTTATGGTAAAGCTTGTCATTTACCTGTTGATATTCAGCATCGAGCTCTTTGGGCCATAAAACATGTTAACATGTCACTTGATGAAGCTTCAGGGTTGAGAAAATTGCAGATTAATGAATTGGATGAAGCTCGTCGGAATGCTTATGACAACGCGCAATTGGCAAAGGAACGGATGAAAATTCTGCATGATCAGAAAATTCATCCAAAGCATTTCACAATTGGCCAGGAAGTTCTCCTTTACAACTCTCGCTTGCATATTTTTCCTGGAAAGTTGAAATCACGATGGAGTGGACCATACATTGTAAAGACTGTTCATCATCATGGTGCGGTAGACATTGTCAATCCGAAGAATGGTAATAGCTTCACTGTCAACGGACAACGTCTAAAGTCATTTCTGAAGGATTTTGATCCACATGAAGAGATCTTGCTTGTGCAAGATCCCAGGGAAGTGTTTTGATTCGTTTCTCCTTCTGTACAGTTTTCTTTACTTGCATTTTCTTTTATTTGTTCTTTTGCATTTGATTTTATTTTTCTTGTTGTTTGTTTGTTTTGTTTTGTTCTTTTGCATCTTTCGTTCGATTCAGTGAGGACTATGTCTCTCACTAGTTAGGAGCGAAACCATGGCATTGTGTAAAAATAAAAAAATAAAAAAAAATAAAAATAAAAATAAAAATAGATAGATTTTATTTAAAAATGCTTTTACATAAACTTGAGGTTCTTAGCCTCAGATTGGAGACGCTCATTCTCTTCATACAAAATCATGTCAGCCCTATTCATAGGAGCTGGCAAGCGGAATGAAGAACTCAATAGAGATTTCAACTGTTTATTCTGCTGCCGAAGGATTCCTTCCCTTGTGTGAGACTCTTGAACAATGCGTTGAAGTACAGCAATTTGTTCTTTTAGCCTTTCAACCTCATGGTTTTTGGCTTGAACCCGCTGGGAAAAAGCAACAATAGAGGATGAGTAGCGAGTTCCGAGACTCACCAAATCATAGATAGCATCAGAGTCTGACTTATTAGCCATGCTATCATTTTCTTGCTGCAACATGGCACCAATGGCAGCTGCAGAAAGGACAGGAGGTTGAGATGTAGAAGAATGAGCCATTGAGAAAGGGATTGAGAACTTAAGGCGAGAATGTTGAAGGAATGCAGATGAGTTATAGAGATAAGAAGAGAACTTGATGCGGATTGAATGAACTTTGAGACTGATTTTATAGAGAGAGCATGAAGAACAAGTCCGGAGCCTTCAATCTCGTTTGTCAACAACATCAGGCGTTTATTTTCAAATCTCTAGCCACACTTGTCTGGTCACGGACGGATCCACCGAAAAAAAAAAAAAAAAAAAATTTCAGTAATCTCGTTAATTTCAGTTATCTTTTGCTAATTTTCTCGTATTCTCTTTTTGCAGGTACGATTTTTTGACGAAAAATGGATTAAGGAACATTGCTTTCATATTCATATCAGTTGGTAATCTCGTTCCAAAACTTTTTATTTTACTTTCTTGCTTGTTTTTATTTCTTTTGCTTTTTGTATCTTCTAACTTTGATAGAAATTTACTCCCTGTGTGCACTCGAGTATTTCAGGTGACATCTTTCCTCTTTACTCTTTCGTTTCAATATATGTTCTGCAGTGTTTATCTTGCTTAAATTCATGCCTGCATAACATATATCGTCGAACATTCATTTGCTGAACATTGAGGACAATGTCAAATTTAGTTGGGGGGAGAGAGTTTCTGTTGAATTTTTTTTTTTTGAAGATATATTAGTACTAAAAAAAAAAAAAAATGATTTGTTGAAGTAATGGAACATGTGGAATGTAGTGCAAATATGAGTATATGTCAAAAGAGGGACTTATCCATTTTATTTAGTTGTTAAACCAAGGGAAAGATGTTAAGAGTTTTGCTTAAACACACACAACACATACCCGGAAGGCCTAGAAAGACTACATTGAGTCATTGTTGGTTGATTTACACTTCAATTGTTTGAGACTCTAATGAACCATATCCTAATGGCTTAGGAAGAAATTTGAATTAAATGAGAAAAGGGACAAGCCAGGGATCAAAAAAAAAAAAAAAAAAAAAAAAAAAAAAAAAAAACAAAAACAAAAACAAAAACAAAAAAAATAACATTTGTGTAGTGGAAAAGGCTGCCTATTACCGGGGTCCTTACAAAAGAAGTAGGCGCCTTTCAAAGTGTAATAGCGTGAAAGCCGCCACTACAATGGTTTTGAATTAGAGTAAGACCATGTGGTTTTCTCAGATTAGTTGTTGTGATTGAAATTATTAATGCCTCTTGGTAGTCAATCTTGGAATTCTAACCCCATTTCCATGCACTTAAAAGAAAGCAAGCTTTGTTACATGTAATTCCCTTGGTTGATTAACTAAATTGTGTATAAATCTCTCAGTTGATACAAAATTCAGATTAATCTATCTCCAGTGTTCTTAAACTCAACAAATCTATTTCATGGCATGTGATTCTCAGATTTTCTCAAGTTGGTAATTTCACCTTTGCATGAATTCATTCGCTTTATTTGCTAGAGTCTAGCAAAAAGCTAGTTGGGGGGTGTGATAAAAGGTTAGAATTGCATAATTAAGTTGTTTAAATGGGTGATTTATTTTATCAAATAAAGATTGAACACTTAATTATGCATCAAATTCTAATATTGAATGCAAATTAATTGATGTCAATATTTTATATACATAAAGTTCTATATTTGCCTTTGAAAGAAATACATTTTTTATGTACTGCAGGGCATTTATGAAAATACTAAAAGAGAATGGAACTCACGGCTGGAACTCAAGGGAGCAAGCAGAAAATCAGCACATGCAGAAAGATAGAAAGGCCACCCACTCCCAAGTTAGGCCACCCACTCCACCATTCTTCAAAGTTAGGCCACCCACTCCCAAGTTAGGCCACCCACTCCACCATTCTTCAAAGTTAGGCCACCCACTCCCAAGTTAGGCCACCCACTCCACCATTCTTCAAAGTTAGGCCACCCACTCCCAAGTTAGGCCACCCACTCCACCATTCTTCAAAGTTTGGCCACCCACTCTTGAGAAATGGTAGGATGCTCTCTCCTATAAATAGGAGAGAGCTCAGAAGAGAAAGGGCATCAAGGCAGTGGAGACGAAGGAGAGAAGACAGAACTTTAAAACTTAGCTTTCATTTTTCAGTTTCATTCTCATTTCATTCGGCAGTTGTTGTTCATTTTAATTCATTTTTCAGTTTCATGCTTCTGTTTTAGTTTTCATTCAGCATCAGTTTATTTTACAGCTTTAATTTGAAACTTAAGGAAGCAAGTTTTCTTTCCATGTTAAAGCAAGCTTTCTTTGTATTCATCTAGGAAATAATTTCTTTTAGTGTTTATTTTATTTAGAGCTCAACTTCAATTTGAGTGTGTAATTTATTTGAAATTTTAATTTAATTGAGAGTTCAATTTCTTTTAGGATGCATTTTATTTAGAGCGTTTATTTTATTTGAGAAATCATTTTATCTGGAAGTTCAGATTTTTGGATTGGAGAACGCAGTCTCCATTTCCAAACATCAAGTTTATTCCTTACAATTCCTGTTTTTATTTAATTTCAGTTTAATGTCTTATATTTTCCGTGCACATTTAATTTCTGTCTATTTAAATTACTGTCATTTATTTTTTTTTGCACCTTTAATTTCTGTTTATTTAAATTACTATCATTTATTTTTCTCGCACTTGTAATTCCTCTATTTAGGTTAATGTCATTTATTTTCTTGCATCTTTAATTCCTATTATTTAAATTAATGTCATTTATTTTTCTTGTTCTTTTAAATTTCAGTCTATTAATTTCAGCAATTTTAATTTAGTTTCATGCATTTTCATTCCTTACTTTTCATCGCTGCATTCAAATCCGACAAACAAATCTAAAAACATGAATCTAGTCCATGACTAGTAAAATTTCCATCCATTGCACATACCATTTATTTTTTTTTTCTTTGTGAAGTTTTTCACAATTTTTCAACGAGTTTAAATTTTGAGTAAATTTTCCCTGAGGAGACGATCTAGGAATTTATTCCTTATTATTACACGACATCCTCCTGCACTTGGGATAGCATTAATGCTACTCATTTTTGAGTGAGTCAAGTTATCAAAGCATCATATCATACATCATTGGTAATTTGACTCCTTCCACTACCAAGAATGGTGTACGGAACTCAGGATCAAGTTCAAATACTCTTCCCAGGCCATTCGCAATCTGGATAAGTCGAGGCAACCAACAAAACACTTATGAGAATCCTAAAGAAAAAGTTGATGAACCAAAAGGAAAGGTGGGCCGAGGAACTGCCAAGAGTCTTGTGGGCATACTAAATGACAGTCAAAACTCTAATTAGAGAAATGTAGTTTGCCGTAACATACGACGGCAAGGCAGTGATATCAATAGACATAGGAATGTCGTCCTACCTAGTGCAACACTTCGACCTAATGACGATAGGATAAGAGAACAATTAGATCTACAAGAAGAGAGAAGGCAAGAGGCTGAGGTGTAGATGACAAGCAACAAGAGGAGAGCTAAGCAGTACTTCAACAAGGTTGTACTACGATGGTAAGGACTACTCATAGTAAAGGCCAACAATCGACTAGGGTCGTATCGCCTGAAGGACGACGCCATTCCACATGAAATGGAACATCGTCCTTTAGTTAGTTTTACAAAAAAAAATAAAAATAAAAGAAGAAAGAAAGAAAGAAAGAAAAAATCAAATGTAAAACACATCTAAATTTTTTTTTTTTAAAAAAAATCAAAGTTCGAAGCTCTACATGCCTCCAAACTTTGACTCCAACTCTTACATACATTCCCAGAGGAACTCGGACTCCGACTTCAAATTCTAAATACTCTAACTTCGCCGTAGTCTGAATCGGAGCAGAGGTCAGACGGAGTCAGAGTTGGCATAGGATTTGCATAGCCCTACTCCCAATGGTCGTGGTGGAAGTTGCGATGACAGGGACATCTAACTGAAACTCTATGGGAACTGACTAGGATGGCTCAACGATGTCTTCAAATAGCACCTATGACCCAAGAGCCCCTTTCGAGGCAGGGTTGAGGAAGGCCTTGAAGAAAGCCACCCAAAGGCTGGCCTCATCGTCATCTGGCCCCTTCTCATAAAATGTTGGCGAGTTAGGAACTGAGGCGGTTGCTTGAGATACCGAAACTTGAATGATCAGTGGGGTGAGAATAGATGGGGCTACAGATCGGCCAAAGGAAGAGCCCGTTGTGATCCCACTACTTGACGCCTTTGAGCTTGGGACTAGGATCTCAGTTCGAGACGCCTTCTTCTCAGCCCTCGAAGATGCCCTAGCTATATCATGAGTGACACGTATCCTCCTCCTCTTTCCAACAGTTGCAGAGGGACTAGAAGGTCTCTTGTGTCCCTGGGAAGTAGAAGACTCCCTCATAAACACCTGCCCAAAACATAGGATCGGTCTGGCATAGAAAGATGGCGGGAAATGTTGACATTGGTTAGGACTACGTCTGTCACGGAGTCATCAGAATGGTCCTTAACCCAAGCCAGGACAGTTGCCAACCTAGCATCCTTCTGCTCAGACAAAGCGATGGTTATTGTCTTGTAGTCCCTAGACTACCCGAATTGGTAATTCCTGATGAATAGCTTCCCCCTCAGGATACTCCCAACCTAAGCCCAACACAAAGAAAAAGAGCTTGGTCCTGTCCTTGATGTGGGAATAGCACTTCTCCATGTCAGTGATCCATTTCTAGCCACGCTCCTTGAAGCTGTACAAATTATCTTCGAGGTGCAATACCTTGTAAACATATAGGAATTCCCTGCAATGAGGTCGGGATACTCCTCAGCCTCAGTGCCAAGCACCATGCGATAAATCATGCAACTCGTCACCAAAAGCTGCTAGGCATTTGGGTGAAGTTAGGCTGGAGCCAAGCAAAGGTAGTCCAAAACGTCACAAATGGGGTGACAAAAGCGGCGTCGATAGCTACAACATGGCATCCTGGGACCTCCAAACTACCGAATCGAGAATGTCAAAGGTCCCCCTCAGCGCACAGAGGTCAGCGGGAAAGGCCATTGGCACCCATTTTTGACCCTCAAAGAACGACTTCTCTCCAGCGGCAGGTTATGTCGCACCTTCAGGGTCACTAATGGTCCCATCGGGACACACAAAGTGGTCCTTCTTGGTGCCAGGGCGAGGGGCACTCTTGGGAGCCATCTGAGGTGAGTAAAATATGGATGCTAGAGACAGCTAATGTTTAAGAAGGATGGAACTTGAAGAAGAGGTCAGGGAGAGTAAGAGTGCACAGGGAAAAAGTGCACAGAGAAGAAACGGTAGGGGAAGTGATGATGACGAAGGGAATGGGTTTAAATAGAGGCATGCATCGATTGGGCTTTCCAATGTAGGGAAGTGATAGGCACTGCAAAAGGGGAAACGTCAGGAGCAAATCCCAAGATCCTCGCTGTGGCAGCAATAACTGAAGCCCACAACGTAGGCGTAACTAGCCATAATGGGCAAGCAAGTCACGTCAACCACGACAAACAATTTTTGAATTCTCACCACATGTGCATGGTGGGAATTCGCGGCGTATTGTTAGGAGAGTTTATTTCCCTCCTTGGGCCACATGGGGTTTGTCCCCCCCAAGGCCCAAGCTAGTCAATGGATAGTCCCAACGTAGAAGGAAGGAAGGCCAGATCGAGCCCGAGAAAGCCCATCAAGTCAAATATGATGACTAGTCATGTCACTTGCCTGAGCCACAGCTCACACCGCCGAACAACAAGCATGTCACATTAAATGGTCAAAGGAACAAGCACACAAGGTCAAAGCCAAACACCCACTCACACCTGTAATGGCGACAGTGTGTGCACCTCTCCCTCATCTACAACAAGAGACAAAACTTTTTTTTTATTAGTATCTACAACAATGGACAAATGAAGAAAGATAGAGCCCATGTACAGTATGGCAAGGTGACAACTGACATGACAAAGGAGGACCCTGCCACTAGTACAACACTCAGTACGCCCTTGCACGATCTGCTAGCAGTGAGTGGGGACCATCACAACCAGGTATACAAGCACATCCTGGGCTCAAGTAAAGTGATCTGAACACTTTTTCTCCTAGCGCACTCCTCACAAAAAGATTATTTTGACTTGGGCATTAGAGGTGTCCCCCACAACCTCGAGCCTTCATCTTAGGCCCCGTTTGGATACACAGTTCAGATGAGATGAGATGAGATATTTTAAATAGTAATGAGATTAGATGAGATGAGATGAGATGAGATGAGATGATTTGTAAAATAATGTATGTTTGGATAGTGAGATGAGATGAGATAGTTTTGACTTTTTGGAATTTGATAAAGTGATGGGTCTCACCAATTATTAGAGATGATTGAATAATTATTGATTATATAATTAATATATTAATAAAAAATAATATATTGATGAGTAATTGAAAAATAATGTATAAATATTCTTTGATTATTTCAAAATTTCTGAAATTATTATATAATCTGGAAAAATAATTTTGTTTTAAAAAATAGTCTAATTATGAATTATATATTTTTCTAAAATATAGGAAATTCGAAATTTTTTTATCTCATAAATTAGAATATTATTCTATTTATGACCTATAACTTTTTCTATAAATAGGAAATTTGAAATTTTTTACTATTTTTAAATTAAAATATTAATCTAACTTATTTATTTTTTTATATATAGGAAATTTGAAATTCTTTTCTATTTATAAATTAAAATATTATAAATAAAGACAAATACGAATTTCATGTTGGGTTTTCTATGCCTTTTGTGTACTTTTTCTGTAACCTCAGTAAGATGACTTGCTTTTCATTGTTTTATATTTATTATTTACTGTTTAGTGTCAGGTATTAATTGCAGGGGTTAAAAGTATCAGAATTCGTTTGAGATGAAATAAAGATGAGCAAAGATGTCTAATTGTTGTTTGGTTACCGAAAACTCCTCTCCATACAGCGTGGGATGAGATGGTTTTCATCCCATCTCGGTAAACAAACATGGCCTAAATCTTTTCATAATATAAAAAAAATCAACAGTTCATATTCAAAGATCGACTACAGATTTACCTATCAGAGCAGTGCAGACTGGAATCATAAGTTGGATTCTATCACCGTCCTTGCTTATCACCATCTCTACAGCTCCTGGGCGCCAGAGGGTTAGGGTTATATTAAGTCCATGTTAGAGTGAGGACGTTCTTGTTTCATGGCTTTGTCTAATTTAAGTATAAATGCTAGCCTTGCTTTCTAAGTTATCGAGATAGTTTAAAGTTTAAATAGCATGAGATATTAAGTGAAAATCGATGTTTTGAGAATTTTTTATATTTTAGGATTTCGAGGAATTTAGATTTTTAGAAAAAATAAGTTACTTAGCATTTTAGGTCTATGCATGATATGATACGATATGAAATGATATGATAAGATAAAGAAAGATATGCAGTTTTGAATATAAATAAAAAAGTCTTTGATCTGATATGAACAGTTGCTATTAGAGCAAAGTCATGGATGGTGGTGAGCAGGGATGATGGTAGAGTCCCACCTGTGGGAATGATTCCCACCTAATGATTTCTGGCGCCCAGGAGCTGTAGAGATGNAAATACCTTTTCTTTTCTTCATTTTTTCATAAAGAGTGATGTTGATGTCGTATTTCATATCCTGAGCAACTCAGCAATTCCTCTCAAAGACCTGCAAGATCCACTAAGGCCCTATTTGTTTACCGCGATGGGATGAAAACCATCTCATCCCACGCTGTACGGAGAGGAGTTTTCGGTAACCAAACAACAATTACACATCTTTACTCATCTTTATTTCATCTCAAACGAATTCTGATACTTTTAACCCATGCAATTAATACCTGACACTAAACAGTAAATAATAAATATAAAACAGTGAAAAGCAAGTCATCTTACAGGAGTTACAGAAAAAGTACACAAAAGGCATAGAAAACCCAACATGCAATTCGTATTTGTCTTTATTTATAATCTTTTAATTTATAAATAGAAAAGAATTTCAAATTTCCTATATATAAAAAAATAAATAAGTTAGATTAATATTTTAATTTAAAAATAGTAAAAAATTTCAAATTTCCTATTTATAGAAAAAGTTATAGGTCATAAATAGAATAATATTCTAATTTATGAGATAAAAAAATTTCGAATTTCCTATATTTTAGAAAAATATATAATTCATAATTAGACTATTTTTTAAAACAAAATTATTTTTCCAGATTATATAATAATTTCAGAAATTTTGAAATAATCAAAGAATATTTATACATTATTTTTCAATTACTCATCAATATATTATTTTTTATTAATATATTAATTATATAATCAATAATTATTCAATCATCTCTAATAATTGGTGAGACCCATCACTTTATCAAATTCCAAAAAGTCAAAACTATCTCATCTCATCTCACTATCCAAACATACATTATTTTACAAATCATCTCATCTCATCTCATCTCATCTAATCTCATTACTATTTAAAATATCTCATCTCATCTCATCTGAACTGTGTATCCAAACGGGGCCTAAGATGAAGGCTCGAGGTTGTGGGGGACACCTCTAATGCCCAAGTCAAAATAATCTTTTTGTGAGGAGTGCGCTAGGAGAAAAAGTGTTCAGATCACTTTACTTGAGCCCAGGATGTGCTTGTATACCTGGTTGTGATGGTCCCCACTCACTGCTAGCAGATCGTGCAAGGGCGTACTGAGTGTTGTACTAGTGGCAGGGTCCTCCTTTGTCATGTCAGTTGTCACCTTGCCATACTGTACATGGGCTCTATCTTTCTTCATTTGTCCATTGTTGTAGATACTAATAAAAAAAAAGTTTTGTCTCTTGTTGTAGATGAGGGAGAGGTGCACACACTGTCGCCATTACAGGTGTGAGTGGGTGTTTGGCTTTGACCTTGTGTGCTTGTTCCTTTGACCATTTAATGTGACATGCTTGTTGTTCGGCGGTGTGAGCTGTGGCTCAGGCAAGTGACATGACTAGTCATCATATTTGACTTGATGGGCTTTCTCGGGCTCGATCTGGCCTTCCTTCCTTCTACGTTGGGACTATCCATTGACTAGCTTGGGCCTTGGGGGGGACAAACCCCATGTGGCCCAAGGAGGGAAATAAACTCTCCTAACAATACGCCGCGAATTCCCACCATGCACATGTGGTGAGAATTCAAAAATTGTTTGTCGTGGTTGACGTGACTTGCTTGCCCATTATGGCTAGTTACGCCTACGTTGTGGGCTTCAGTTATTGCTGCCACAGCGAGGATCTTGGGATTTGCTCCTGACGTTTCCCCTTTTGCAGTGCCTATCACTTCCCTACATTGGAAAGCCCAATCGATGCATGCCTCTATTTAAACCCATTCCCTTCGTCATCATCACTTCCCCTACCGTTTCTTCTCTGTGCACTTTTTCCCTGTGCACTCTTACTCTCCCTGACCTCTTCTTCAAGTTCCATCCTTCTTAAACATTAGCTGTCTCTAGCATCCATATTTTACTCACCTCAGATGGCTCCCAAGAGTGCCCCTCGCCCTGGCACCAAGAAGGACCACTTTGTGTGTCCCGATGGGACCATTAGTGACCCTGAAGGTGCGACATAACCTGCCGCTGGAGAGAAGTCGTTCTTTGAGGGTCAAAAATGGGTGCCAATGGCCTTTTTCTAGACTAAAGAGATTCAGAATTTGTAAAACAAATAACAAAAGAAAAAAAAAATTAGAAACAATATTGCTAGAATTTTATTTTCCTTAAAAAGGAGATAACCTTCTTTTAGAAACTGATGCCACGGCTAGAACAAGATAAGCATGGATAATTATCATGATTGCATGAGAAAACGCACGGCGACACCGAATCAGCCCCAGGTTGAATGTGGGATCCAACCCTAGCCTAGTCTCTGTCTGCCTCTCTTCCATTTCAAATTGCATATGTAGAATGGAATAACGATAGCTTTACTATTATTTTACTACTCTTTTATTATTTTTTTAAATTTAAAAAAAAAATTCTTTTACTTAATAATTAAGAAAGTGACTATTAATAAAATTATATATTTTTTAAATTTTTTCTTAATAATTAAATATATTAAAAAAATACTTAAAAGAAAATAAAGAAATAACAAATACACTATAAGTAGTAAAGTGGTGGTGAAAGAGTTGTAAGTCTATCATTACCCTATATATATTATATTATATATAATATATAATATATATATATATATATGAAATCTCCTTGTTAAACTTTGACAGTCTTTTCCTTTCTCTTTGGTTATCTTTGTATCTAGTGTCATATTACAAGGCGATGGAATATTTTAAACTAGCTAGCAAATGCTGTTGATATTGAACCATAATCTATTACACAGAACTGGCCACAGGTCTTATTACGATAAAGATAACATGAAAAGACAACCTACGTACATACCCAGGTTATTGGTGCAACAGAAGCTGAGAATCAAAATCAATTTATAAGGTCAAACGGCAGTAGGGTTAAGGGCATTCTGTCTGACATATTTTATAAATAGCACTTGCTTTTCATGAGAGGGGATTGCCTCTTTCACCACAGGTATCTCAAGTAGGGTTGTCAGCCATGAAAACACCAGTGGAGTCTTCTCTGGGTCCATAACCTTGAACCCCAGGACTTCTTCCAGAACCTTATAGGAGCCAAAACAGGATATAAGTACAATATCCAGAAGTCCCATATTTTCTTGGTTAATGGATGCAGTGCCCTCTGGAAAGATGTTCATAATTCTCTCTTCCAACAGCTTTAGTTTCTCAAACAGTTCCTCGATGGCTTTTTCCTGTGCTTCTCCATCGGATTTTACCACTAAGATCGCCCTCTGAAGCAACTGCATGGCACAACTTACAAGCGTTAATAATAAATTAAATCCTGTAATAGCCTGAAGGCTTTGTTCTTTTCTTAAATTGGGCTGAGATCGTTCATTATCATGTGTTCTGCACCAAGTTGTATGATCCTGATGGAAAATTATCATTTTCATTTCACAGCTGCTATCCACTAATTAGTATAAATTAATAATATCATGATTCATGAGGTTATGAAATGATCAATATCTTTTAGTCATTTCCCTCGCAAAATATATAATATAATAAAATTATGAGTATCTCTTATTCTACACTAAATCGATACTGTATATTTTTATAAGCAATAATTGAGAGAATCTTTTTTTGTCTCAATGCTCTAAATATATTCCAAGGGTGTATAGTGTGCGGAATCGGAGTTTACTCTGTACAAGTGAGCAACCATATTGTAGTCATTTCGCCTGCTAAAATACACGGTATCAAATAATAAAAATTACTTTGTATTTTAAATTAAACTGATATTATCGATCCATTATACTTCACTTAAAAGAGAAAATATTATTATTTATTTTTTTAAAATGAGTGTGCGGGACTTATGCTTTATAACTATGTTTAATATTACTCATTTCAAAAATTAATGAAGCTTTATGAATTTTGTACTACTTGAATGTACTCAGCTAATTTTTACTTTCCATCAGTCGCTATATTATCTTCTTAATTTTGTATTATGAGGTTATAACTTGGCATGCTAACTCAAGAATGGTCAAATATATTTATAAAATTGCAACTTGTAGTCCAAATATTCCATGTGTCTTTGATAAGCAAGATTCCCTTCACATTAAGCAATATAGTTTTTAATGCCTCCTAATTAGCTATATATCGACTCCACAATTCACTCCAGCAACGTTTGCGAGGTTTCTCCCCGACTAATATACTCACGATAGAAATCAAATTGATGAACCAAGATTTTAGTGACTAAAATGGAAACATTCTAACTACAAAAGAATTACATAAAAACAATTCCACAAAATGATGTACGTCGATGTGGTTCGTCAGGTTGTAAGGTTAAAGTAAATCTAATAGATTAGATGAAATCATGTCAGTTTGTGAGATTATTTTGTGTAATTCTTTTGTAGATGTAGCACAGTACTCGACTAAAATAATAATACTGATGCACTTATAATAAAATTCTATTTATCATATCATGTCACAAGATATATTAATTTATATACATACAGACGGAGTTTTCCTCTTCTGATCTATTTAAAAAATTGACATGTATCCCTTAAATGTATGATAAGAATGTGTTCTTTTTTTTTTATATATAATGAAGAGACAAATTTCAGTATTTTAAGTCAGGTGTAGTTTGGACAGAGAGATGAGATAAAATAAAACTATTTCTGTATCCAAACTAAGCCGACTTGTCAAATTTATAGACGTGTGGAAGAAAGTTTCTTCTAAATTCTAATCCATTTTGGATAAACCCTTACATTATTATATAAATTAGTATTTTTCACTTAATAAATTTAGGAGAGGAAAATTCTTGACACAAACTGAAATGCAAAATTCATTGTAAAAAAACACCCATGTTCACAGAGTAATGAGCAATCATTATACATCATTTTCTCTTAAATACCTGCTGCTGGAGAAAGCTAGCCCAGAAGCGAACTTCGGCTCTTTTATAGGGATCTTCAGGCAGAAGTGAAGGACCATTTTTCCAGGTTTCATAAATGTATTCGAGGATGACAATCGACTCTGCAATGGGTTTTCCATTATGAACAAGGACAGGAACTTTCTTGTAAACTGGATTGTATTCGAGCAGAAGTGAGCTTTTGTTCGCCAGATCTTCTTCCACATAGTCGTAGGGTATACCTTTAATTTTAAGGGCCAGTTCCACCCTCTTGGCAAAAGGACTAGCCCAGAATCCATGCAGAATCACTTTGTTTTCCTCTGCCATCTCTCTCTTTCTTATCTAGTGTCTCTTTGCTCTGATCTCTTTGGATATTGAGGTCCAACGCCATGGAAGGTTAATATATAAAGTCACCTCCCTCCAATTGCTTGTTAACTTAATTTCTTGCAGAAAAAGAAAACAACTTCCTACGTCATGGATAAAATCATCATCCTAGTCATGATCAATATATATAGCCTGATGGTCATCCAGCAAATATATAGATTATTCACTTAGTCTTAATTAATGCTAATTAAAATGCATGTATTCCTACATTAATACGTGTCTCTTCTTTTCTTTTTCTTTTTTCATTTTTAAGTTATTTTATGGTATTTGAAGGTTCTTGAATTGGTGGCATTATGGTGTAGAACAATAAAAATAAAGGGCTATGATGGTGACTGCAGCCATTGAACAAATACAGATAAAGAAAGAAAGAAAGAAGATACCAAAAGAGAGATTGAATTAATATCAAATTTATTTTACCATGATATGAAATGTTACCGATCTCTAATTATGGACGATCCCCCGTTCCATCGAGGATCACTCGATTTTCCTCGTCTGTATAATCTTTATCGCTCTTTTTTCTCAGTTCTGTGTTTTTCAGATCTTGTAAGCATCCATGTTTAGAGAATGAGTTCATGTTCCTAATCCTTGCACCATCTTCAACATGTTTATCAAATCTTCTTTGTCATGAAATGATGCCAATGTTTGAAAGTGACTCTACATTGACTGAAGAACAATTAAGGAGATGAACTTATGCACTCAATGATAGCTCAAACAAAGATTGGTGATAAGTTCATTGACCAAACCATTACCGAGGAAACCTTGGTCAACCATATTCACAAAATAATTGCAATTAGAGGTCTCGAGGTAATTTTAATTTTCTTTTTGTCCCACTGCCCATATTAGGATTGTAAGCTTGAAGATGACACTGCATATGTGAGATTGAGCTCAAGATATAAAGCAGAACAAGGTTTGAGCTCAAGATTTCTGATCTAATACCATGTAAAATCATCATTTGTCAAAAAAATTTAAGCTGACAAGAAAAAATAGGTTTTATTAATTAACATTATATCTCAACAATAACCTCCTTTGTTGATGATATTGCATCATCACCTTTGCCCACCCACCTACTTATAAAATCAAGCTTCTTCATTTAAATGACTTTGGCATTGTGATTAAAATACTTTCTTATTGATTATAGTTTTCAAGTATCTGTTTTAACTTTAATAATTGTATTGGCATCTTTTCGTATTTCTATAGCATAAGTTGCAACACGTGTAGTGTCATACAACCATTTACATTAATCTTATCGATCCATTAATTTCTAGGTTGGGTTTCCTTTTTTTAAAATATTCTTCAAAGACAACTTTCAAATTTAATCTAAATATCTTTTGAACAAAAAAAAAAAAAAATCAATTTCTCAAGAAACAAAATCATAGAATCATTGCCTAGGTTTTCATTAAAAATTAAAATTAAAATTAAAAATAAAAATAAAAAATAAAAATAAACACGCACACACACACAGTGACACACGTACACAAAAACCAATACTTTTACAAGAACTCCAAATTAAATTATTTTTTTAATTAAATGAAATATCAAATTATTATTATTTTTTTAAAGTAAGAGAACCTTATTAAAAAACGGAAAGGAGCTATCCAAGTCCACAGGGAGAGAACTTACAATATCCATTACTTAATTTTCGAAAAGCTGGAAGATTGCAAGGTTCACTGTTTCTAGCTTACATTCTGAATTTGCATGATTGTCTTCACCGTTTTAGCTTTTACCAATCGCTGGCTCCAGAGATGGTAATGTTGCATCCTGAATATTTCAGAAGGTCCCCGTCATATTCTATCAGGCATGATGCCAACATATTCTGGATTTAATACCTGGAACAATGGCGACCATAACTATATCACAAAATCTACAGGTATGAATCACACACTACTGAAATAAAAATAAGATGAATCTAAGCCAGAAAAGGCACCATCATGTTTCATTACTCACCCTTTCACTGCAGAGTCACCTTGGTAGTCAATTCGCGATTGAATTTCCAACTAGCTGAGTTTCAACGCCAATATCCTTTTTCCTGCATCTAACAGATTAAGACCAGATATTAGAAGCCAAAAAAGAGAAGCAAGCCCGCAAATTTTTTTCCAGTTGAGCAGAACCAGAAAAGTATCCCAGAAAACTTTAAAGATAATCTAACAAAGAGCATTGAGCAGTTCAGTCCATTCATATTTTCATTTCAATTTAAGAAAATAAAATATCTGAACTTGCAAGATCAACGTGTAGTAAGTCTGGCAAGTTCACAGCTGTTTTATCCCCTGATTACATGGGCCAATTGTTTACTTGTAACCAGTGGCAGCAACACAATTATACCATATGGGATCCATAATGGTGTTCTGAAGGGCAAAGGGGTAGGATTGAGTCAAAAGCACAAAAGACCATTAGCCAGGTTTGATCCTGCCATTTGTCCTAGGAGGGGCACTCTGGATAATGCTATCCTCTAGCGTAGCAGCCATTCTCAAGATTCAAACACTCACAGCTAGAGCTTTTAGCAATAGAGTAATTTAGGGATATTCCTTCTTAAACTACGTGGCTATGGAGTGCCTTTGACAAGGGATGGCAACTAATTTAAAGCTTTGATACATATCGAATATATGTATCAAGTAGATAAGTACTACCCTTAATCTAAGTTAAGAGGTAAGAAATTATAAAGTAGATAAGTACCGAGTGTGCTGCAGTACTCTTCCAGATGCCACTGGAGAGCCCTCCCTCACAGTTTTGGAAATCAGTATATTGGTCCATCAACATTTAAAGACCTCATTCTCAAGTCAGGAGAAGGCTTAGTTTGAAGCTTCTTAAGTACTTTTTTATCCCTGATGCCATCATATAGAACTTCGTATGCATAATAAGTTATATGACTTTTCTTCAACAAATCTTCTACAACAATCTTTGGGGCTGCCACCTCCTTTTTATCAGCCTGAAAAATTGAATTTACAACCTCAGGGACAATGCCTTTCTGCACCATAAGGTGGATGAGACCAACTGCCTCACAAACTCTGTGCTCCATAGCAAGACAATTCAGTACACGTCCAAATGTCGTCAGTGATGGAATAAATCCCTTCTCGACCTCTTCCAAGAGAAAATTGTACCCAGAATCAATGTTCCCCGTTTTGCAGAAGCCATCAATAAGAACACGATAAGTATAACAGTCTGGGGCACAGCCATGGTCACCCATCTCATAGAAAAGCTTTTCTGCCGTATTAACTTTGAGCTTTTCAGCAAAAGCATTGATCAGTATATTGTATGTTGCAGTTGTATGGGAAACTTTATATTTTTGTTCCATCATTTGAAATAACTCGTAAGCTCCATCCAAATCACCATTAGAACAAAACCCATTGAGCAACGTTGCAAAACTAACAATATCTGGAGTAAAACCTTTGTTCTTTATTTCCTCAAGTAAGTTGAAAGCTTCACTTACTTTTCGAGCTTTGCACAGGCTCTCTACCACTATGTTATATGTAATTATGTTAGGGACACACCCTTTCTCTATCATTGCATTGAAAGTATCCATCACATCTCTAGACTTTGCAGCTTTGCAAAGTCCGTTCAACACAGTATTATATGTGATCACATCAGGAGTAACACCCTCACTCCACATTCTATTTACTATCTCAAGTGCATCATCCAACTTCATCTGTTTGCTGCAACCATCAATCAAGGTATTAAAGGTAAATATGTCAGGAATATAGCCTTTAGCAATAGCATCATTCATAAGATTAATGGCATCTAAAACACACCCCATCTTGCACAACCCATTGATAACTAAGTTGTAAGTCCATATAGTGGGTTTGCAACCATTTTCTGACATCTCATTCATCAGTTGCAAGGCCTGCAAAATTAGCCCATGCTGAGACAACCCTTTGACTAAGGTATTGTAGAGAACAATACTAGGTTTCAATCCTTTATCCAATGCCTTATTAAATACAGCATTGGCACGGTCTATATCACCATCATGGAAAAATCCATTGATTAGTGAGCAATAAGTAAATTCATCAGGCACAAACCCCTTGAAAATTGCGGCACTAAGAACCTCATCTGCATTTTGTATCATACCCAGTTTGCAATATCCATCGATAATAGTATTGTAGGTAAATCCATCAGGCTGCAACCCACCATTCACCATTTTACGCAGGTAAAACTCAGCTTCCACAACCCTACGGTATTTACATAAGCCGCAGATCAATGTGTTATACGTGACAACATCAGGAGTCAGACCTTCACTCGTCACACCATCCAATGATCTGGCAGCCTCATGAAGCGCACCTTTCTTGCAGAGCCCCTGAATGAAGATATTGAATGTAAACAAATTTGGCACAACTCCCCTTTTTAGTACCTTGTTGAGAAGTATCTCACTTTCTTGGACATCCCCCTTCTTGCAAAGAATATGAACAAGCTTGTTAAATGTGGTGATGTCGGGATAAATACCATGCCCGAGCATCCGTAAAAACAATTCATATGCCTCAACTTGACAATTCTGTTCATAAAACCCAGCAATCACCGTACAATATGCAATTGCATTTAACTCGCATCCCTGAGAAGCCATATTATCTAGAAGCCTCAGTGCAGCATGAGGCCTACTTGTTCTACAAAAGGACTTTATTCTAATGGTGAAAGTGTACACATCTGGAACAATCCCTTTATCTTTCATCCTCAAATACACTTTGTGAGCTTGACTAAAATAACTGTATTCAACAAGTATATTCATGATCGCGTTATAAGATTGAACCGAAGGCACACAGTCATAAAAATCCATCCTTTCAAACACATCAACAGCCTCTTGAACCTTCCCTGTCCTTCCATAATTCTTCATGGCTCCAATATACACACCTTCTAGTAAACTATTATCGGTATTCATCCTCATCTCCGCGAGCACGCTCTCCATGGCCTCAAACTCCGCGTGAAACCCAAGCTTCTCAATAATGCATTTATAAGTCAATAATGTGTGCTTGAACCCATCTTCCTTTTTCACTGAATTGAACATTGCAAGTGCTTTAAGGGGATCTTTTTGGTATTTGACAACCGCAGCGACATGTTTAGGAAGTAAAGCAGGACTCATTCCAGAAACACCACACAATGATTTTACACAATCGTATGCGAAGCCACGTAAATACAATAAACCACTACAGAAGAACCTCGTTCATATTAAATAAAAAGCATAAAGCGAATTCACTTCTCAAGGGGAAAAAAGAATAAGAAAAGGGTAGAGAGAGACTCACACGTGATTCACCAGATTTGCGGGAACTTGGAGAGAAAAATGGAGGGGGTGGGGGAATTTAAGTGCACTTGTTGTTCACTGACGAAGCACAAGGAACGGAGAGATAGAGAGTCGAATTCAAGGAGAAGCCATTGAGTACGGAAATAAGAAAGAAAAAACGTCTCAGCTGTGAATACTGAATCGAAGGGGAAAAAGGAGGAGGAGGAGGAAGAAGAAAAATTATAGATGCGTTGTGAACTTGTGAATGAATTCCGAAGAGGCAACAAATACGGATGATGGGAAAGAATGTATTTTTGAGAGAGAGAGAGAGAGAGAGAGAGAGGGAGGTTACATGGAGAAAGGTACCCACGTCATCCGGGCCCTTTTTTGGTACCCGGTCAGGAGGCGGTTATTTTATTCGGATTATTCATCCACCCATATTTAGGGACAGATATCGGATTTAAAATCCGGAACTTTCAAGTCGGGTATATATATGTGTGTGTTTTTAACTCGGTACAACTCGTGTAACAGAATTTAAAAATTAAAAAAATAAATAAACTTTGTCTAACTTGGTGTAACCCGGATTATGGATTTCAAAAACTTAAATTCTACCGTGTGCCGGCCCAAGTTATGACCTAGGAGGGTACGTGGGCTGCATTACATGTTCGGATCCAAGTATACTTGAATGAACAGTGCAACGTGGGAAAGACACCCGAACACTTCATGCAGCCCCAAGAGGGAATGGGATCTATTTAGCCGAAAGGGCTAAACATTGCGTGATGTCGTTGTAATAGGAAAAAAAATTATACCAACTCTAAAGGAGTTTAACATCTAAATACTTAATTCTTAAACTATTAAATTCATCTCAATTTAAAACATATTTACATGTGGGATCTACAATATTTTTTAACTCAACACCTCTTTACACGCTGGACTTATAATCTTTTTCAACTTTCCATAAATATATCTAAACTCATTTTAACATTCAAACACATCTAAACTCATATTAAGTGGGTCTCACAAAACTCACTCTACCATTTCAACTTACTACCATTCATGAGTAACTTAACTCATTTCCACATCCAAACAAGATCCAATTTTACTTTCATTTAATTTCAATAATGTGACATTATTTATCAACCTATAAATTTCTCTTTTAAAAAAATAAAATATAATCCAAGTGGGATAAAAGTAACATTTTACCTAATAAAATATTTTAAATAGTAAAATAAAAATATGATGAAAGTATGTTGAATAAGTCGAGCTTGTGAGCGCAAGAACTTCGATAATTGAACCGCTTTCAAAGTGTGCATTATCATCCTTATCACCTACAATCTCATTTTGAGAATTCTAGATTTTGTATCAATGGGCAACGACAGTAGCAATTACCCAAAATGACTAATGATTGTCTATTCCGATGCAGAGCATTTTGAGCTCATATTAGGCCCAAAAAAAAAAAAAAATGCACTGTAATGGCAATGCCATTGATCTGATTTAGGAAGAAATTTGCCAATCTAGAGCAATGTGGTCATGATTTATTGTGGTAATGATGTGTAGGGAGTCTCCTTCATTGATGATTCTTTCTATTTAAAGCGACCTTGTCTATGTGACACTGGGGAGAGTGGCTTTGGTTTCACTTATAGGGTCTCAACAAGACGCTTAATTTGGATAGTGAGATATGATAAGATGATATGTGAATAATAATAAATAATTTAAGTTGAGACGTTTAATGAGATTTTGAAAAACGAGAGAAAAAATTAAATAAAAATATTATAAAGTTAAAATATTGTTATAATATTATTTTTTAATATTATTTTTGTTTTAAAATTTAAAAAAAAAGTTATTATTTTTTTTTTTTAGTATTTTGTTTGAAAATTTGGAAAAGTCTTAATGATTAGATAAAAAAACTAAAAATTTAAAATTAAAAAATATTTATGTTTGCAATATTTTTATATTAAAATAAGATGATATAAGAGTTATTACTATCCAAACGAAGCCTTAGCTGTCCATGTATTTATGGGCATGTTGAATTGCTGTGTGGTGGTGAATATCCATACTTTCAAATGCTCGTGTATGTTCTTTTGACAGAGAGGACCTACGACCCAAAAAGTCTGGTTGTGAAGGAATCAAATCATGTCTAAAACCTATAGCTAGCTACAAAAAAAAAAAAAAAAATGGATGAGTAAGAATATCTTCCTACCTTTCCAAATCCATGAGGCATTTTCTAAAACAAGGGTGGGATGAGGTTGTTTGTTTTCTTTTAAGATATCTTTTCCTCATTGCCTGGAATGCCTTATTCACATCTTGCTTTCTTCAATGCCTATACCTTAAGCCTCTTTCTTCGTGATAAATTTGAAGAGTGGATGATGGATTAAGAACCATCCAAGTCTAATGAGGGAGTTTTATAAGAGTCCCACCACATCACTTTCTAAGAACTTTATAAAACCATCATCTTAATACTATTCACACAATCTTATACTATATACAAAACCATCTTACATCTAAACAAACCATCCAATATTTTCGATCCTTCTAGGGGTCTAGAGTTGATAAGACGGTTATCATATCGCTTTAAGAGATAGTTTGTCTTAATCATAAAAGCTCCTCTTTTGTAAGACTAAGGTAACTAGTTGAGGGTTTCCATCCTCAGACTCGATTGGTGGATCTTAAGAATGTTATTCACAAACACTTGATCAAAGAGGTTTATGATTTCCCTTTCAAGATAACTTTTCAAATCTATGAGGCATTTCCCATACTAATGATGGCGTGGAAGAAGTGGTTTTTAAGATATTTCTTGCTTTCTTAGAACCAAAGTCAATTGGAGTTGTAGATGTTCCATCTAGGTTTAATAACGAAGGCTTTGTCCACATCTTGTATTCTTCTTAAGCTTAGATCTCTTTTTCCTTTTTCCTTTTTTTTTTAATCCTTATTGTGCCCTTTGGATGGCCTAAATATAAGGTGGACAAAAATTTAAAATGAATTCAAAGAGTTGAGTGAGTGGAGAATTATCAAATTCGGTGAGTGATTTTTATAAGCATTCATAGAAGTGAGAAATGATAACAATGACGAAGTGGTCAATAGTCTGCATCCAACCATCACAAAGAACAAATATTTGATTTGATATATTATTAATGTTACAAAAGAAAAACTTATAAATTGATATATCTTGGTATGATATATCAAATTATCGAAACTCGATTTTGAAAAAGCAGTGGTTCTACACAACACTTCACCTAGAGGGGGGGTGAATAGGTGTAATCCGATTTTTATGGTCTTTTTTAAAAAATAGTTAAACAACAATTAATCAAAGCAGTGAACAACATAAATAATCAACACAAGATTTTGTTCACGGAGTGGAAACTCATTTGAAGAACGTCTTCAAAATCTAAAACCACTCCGGGTGTAAGACACCACCTCAAATCCACTATAGAAAATTTAGTTTGTTACAACCAATTTAGAGACACTCACAAAACCTTTGTAGTAGCTAAACTTGGCTTGCAACACCACGAGCGACCCACTCGATCTCTACACGCATGTAGTGTCGGAACTCCGACCTTTCTATAGCTTCCCACGAGAACCTCTCGATCTCTGCATCACCAGCAGCTCCGGACTCTTCCGGCCAACGAACTTGTCCACTCCAATGGACTCAACTGAAGTTTGATGTTGAATGTAGTGTGGTGGAGATGTGTTTATCCAAGAGAGAATCAATCAAGTGGGGGAGAGATTGCTCTAAATGTTCTTGGAGGCCCTTAGGGTTTTTGCTCTGATTCTCCACCCTAGAACAGCAGAAAAGCTGTTCTATTTATAGTACCACTCAAATGAGGCGCATTAAAACCCTAGGTTTTAAGTCATCTGGAACATTCGCTCGAGCGGAGTGTCGAGCGAAGGTCGAGCGCCGAAATCTGTCTAAGTTCGCTCGAGCGGAGTGTCGAGCGAAGGTCGAGCACCGAAATCTGTCTAAGTTCGCTCGAGCCAAGTGTCGAGCGAGGGTCGAGCGGTCCAATCTGCTTGAGTTCGCTTGAGCCATGTGTCGAGCGAAAGTCGAGCGGTGCAATCTGCTTGAGTTCGCTCGAGCCATGTGTCGAGCGAGAGTCGAGCGGTACAATCTGCTTGAGTTCGCTCGAGCCATGTGTCGAGCGAGAGTCGAGCGGTCCAATCTGCTTGAGTTCGCTCGAGCGCCCTGTCGAGCGAGAGTCGAGCGGTGACCCCTGTTTTGACCATTGATCATCACATTTCAATCCTCTTCGCTTCAACACTTGTTACAACACTATTTTACACAGGTTTTCACAAGAATATGCCAATCAACTCATTTTTGCCTCAACAATCTCCCCCTTTGGCATTTCTGTGACAAAACCTCTAACCTATACATATGACCTAATCCTAGCACACCCATCACTAGATTCAGATTCTTGAACACAATGAAATATTTCTGCACAACCTTAGCAAACGGTTAAACATATCGCACAAAGAATTGTTTGCAAATCACAAACTACAATTCATGAATAGATATGACACGTACAGGCTTTAGAAACAAAATATTTCATTAAACAATTAATCAGTAAAAGAGTTCAAGAACAATTAGTCACACAGCAGCAGTAAACAAGAGATATAAAATCAAAAGATAAAAACCAAAAACTAGCTGCTGTTCCCAAAACACAAGTGTTGCTACCAACTAACACTCCCCCTGAGTTAGTATACAAAAAAAATCAAAACTCCCCCTTAATCAGTACTCCCCCTTTTTGTCACAGGCTGACAAATGGTCTCAATCATCTGCATTACTGCCACCATCTTCATCGTCTTCGTTAAGAAGCTCTTCAATGTCATGGAAACGTTGGGTCACATGCTGCTGCAGGCTGTCAAACCGAGCATCCAACGTATCAAACCGGGCATCGAAAGTATCCAACCGAGCATCAAGGCGGGCTAAATACTCAAGAACCTGCTGAAGACTAGGCTCGGTCGAGCCGGGTGCCGAAGGAGATGGGGCCGAGCCAGACGGCTGAGAAGTAGATGGCCGAGAGCTGGATGGCTGAGAGCTGGAAGGCCGAGAGCTCGAAGGCTGAGAGGAAGGTGCGGGAGGATGCTCAACACGGATAGGGTGCGGAGTGGTGTGAGCACGACTAAGCTGCACCGTCCTACGACCAATGGGAGCCTTAAGTGCTATCCTAGGCTCTTGAGGGAGAAAGGCAACAGACTGAGAGAGGGCTATACGGGTGATGAGACAAGCGAACGGCAAACCAGTCCGTTTCTTGGAGGACTGAAATGCCTCAATTATGACCCGACACAGAAGAGCCCCTAGATCAAGAGGGACATCATTGATCAAGGCATAAAGAAGAATGGCGCGGTCAAGACCCACGTCACTCTGATGACCCGTAGGATATAAATTTGTAAGAACAATCCTACTCAGAATGAGGTTATCAGGCGTAAAAAGAATGGTTTGGAGAGGGCTCCTCCCTTCCCAATTACTGATCCCACCACAGAGACAGCTAGCAATAGCTTGTGAAGTAGGATGAGGCATCCGTGTATAGGGATAGTCAGGGTAAGGCACACGAGGGGCATTCAGCAAGTGTGCTATCATGCCCGGAGTCACCCGGAAGGTAATGTTCCGGAGACTCACGTCAAAGGAGTCATCAATGGAAATACCCCGTATGTTGGAGTAAAACTCCCGAACCATCTCCACAGAAGGAGTGGGATGACCAGTGGTCAAAGCCTGCCACTGGCGAGACTCAAATATATGAGGGATTATGGTCTCAGAGAGCTCACCGAGGGAGACATCACGCTCAACAATGGGTGTACGTTGAGAAAAATTCTGAGTGTACAGCTCCTGAGCTTGTGCACTATGGAATTGAGCGTGAGCGGGTGCAGAAGGGTTGGTGCGAGGACGGACACGTCGAGACGACATGGCTTTTAGCTGTAGATAAAGTCAGAGACGTTAGACAAGGCTAAAGGTGATGTGACTCCTTGATGGATGCATGTCTAAAATGCCAAATGCATGAGAATGATAAAACTCACCAACTAATCATGTGATGGACATCCTAACATGACAATGCCAATCATGCCGACCATGACAAACAAACAATGCCAATCAACCATGATCATGAACATGCTAACACGACAAAGCCAATCATGCCGACCAAGATAAACCTCAACCCAATTGCAAATTTAATTCAAGTGACCCAATGCCCTTTCTAACCAAAAACCCTTCAAACCCAATGCAATTCCAAGTCAAATGACTACCCAACACTAGGATATGCATGAAATGGGTATATGAACAATTCTATGCCAATGCATGATGAAAATGATTAAACAAAACTCATTTAGGCATTTCAACAAACACTTGGAGTGCATCCAAGTGAGAAAATCGACCAACACTCCATGGGAGGTTCAAAAACCTCCTAAATACATCCAAATAACCACAACAACTCCATAGGAGTTTCAACCAACCCAAAATACAAGAAATTTTTCAAGGGTTTCACTCCAAAGGGAGCAATCCGAAACCCACAAAAAATGAGCAAGAAAAACACAAAAAAATGCAAGAATCCGAAATAAAATTCAAGAGAAATGATTTTACCTTGTATTGGAATGATTTCGGAAGAGAAAATGAGTTGAAACCGAGGAGATTTGAGTGAATGAGAGAAAAACGCACGAAAATAGCTTGGGAGAAGAAAACTGTGCGTGTAGCTCGAGCGGCGCTGGCTTTATACCAGTTATTCGCTCGAGCGAACTTAAACCCTCGAGCGAACTGTCGAGCGACGTTCGCTCGAGCGGAGTCGAGCGGAGTGTCGAGCGAGACCTCCAGATTTTGCAATTTTGCCCAGTTTTGAAACACACACCCCTCACAAGACTCACATGACTTTGACAAACACTAGGGAAGTCAATTTTCAACTCAAGAATACATATCAAATGCAGAGAAGCATCATATTCTCACAAAACACGCAGGTAAAAACAAAGTATCTCAAGTAATGTCGACATGCGTGTTTAACCGGTCCTTGCTCAATCAAGAAATTTCAACCGATAAGCGTGAGCGGGGTTGGGCTGAACAAGAAATCATAAATGCTTGGGAAGCCCTTCCAAGACACAAAAAGTCAAACCCAATGCTGCTAGGACCTAAATCCTTCTGTTTGAATACTTGTTTCAGCATATTCTGTTTTTCACCTCCTTTTTTTTTTTTTTTTTTTTTTTTTTTATTTTACCAACATCACTTTTTCTTTTCCTTTTGATGTGCCATATTTTTGCACAAGAGAATCATGATGAGGTCATCTAGCCCGTGGTCAATTCTGTGTGCAAGTAGAGCTTCCTACCACCTTTGATTGCCTCCCCAATACTCACAAGTGGCGAAATGTCAATTAACTGAGCCAGGAGTGAAGTGTGTGATGCAAGTCATAAATTACACAAAATACTCATGTTTCAAACCTTTGTGAACCATAAGTATATGATACAAATCTCAAAAGATGCATGTCCTTAGATTTTACAATTAACAACCCCACCATTATATAGCACAATCATGAAGTGCATGTACGGACAGCAAACAGCAGCAAGGAAACTAGACAACTAACAAACACAAAATAAACACCAACACCAAAATAAAACAAAAAAAAACATGTATGTATGTACTTCATGCAATGCATGTTTCAGTGCTCATGTCAAAGCACATACACCAATAGCCTTTCTAAGCAGTTCAAACCGAAGCCCATCCAAGGGTTTTGTAAAAAGGTCGGCTAGTTGATGTTCAGTGGGAACATACTCAAGAGTCACAACCTGTGTTTCCACAAGCTCCCGAATAAGATGATGTCTAATGTCAATGTGCTTAGTCCTAGAATGTTGAACAGGATTTTTTGAAATGTTTATAGCACTGGTATTGTCACAAAAGACGCTCATCACACCTTGGTCAATGCCATAGTCACATAGCATTTGCTTCATCCACAACAATTGCGTGCAACAACTTCCTGCAGCAATATATTCAGCCTCAGCCGTGGACATGGAAATCGAGTTTTGCTTCTTACTCATCCAGGCTACCAGGTTTGTCCCAACATAGAAACACCCACCAGAGGTGCTTTTCCTATCATCTGCATTACCTGCCCAATCAGCATCAGAATACCCTGCAAGTTCTGTATTAGAGTCTCGAGAATACCAAATCCCATAGTTAACTGTCTCATTCACATAACGAAGTATGCGTTTGACAGCTACCAAATGTGATTCTTTCGGATTGGCCTGAAATCTTGCGCACACCCCAACACTAAAGGCAATGTCTGGTCTACTTGCAGTGAGATACAACAAACTCCCAATCATGCTCCTATACAAGGATTGTTCAACATTCTTGCCTGACAGATCAGCGCTAAGCTTAACACTAGTGCTCATGGGAGTTCTAGCATGGCTTGTGCCATCTAATCCAAATTTTTTTATAAGATCCTTTGCATATTTGGATTGAGAGATGAACAACCCATCATTCAACTGTTTTACCTGGAGTCCCAAGAAAAAAGTTAGTTCACCTACCATGCTCATCTCAAATTCATTTTTCATTTCATTAGCAAACTCAAGAGCCAGAGAGTTAATGGAAGATCCAAATACAATGTCATCCACATAGATTTGGGCAACTGTTATGTCTTCTCCAGCTTTTCTAATGAACAGGGTCCTGTCAACATTTCCTCTCAGAAACTTACGGTTTTCCAGATAGGAAGTTAGTCTTTCATACCAAGCTCTGGGAGCCTGTTTCAGACCATAGAGGGCTTTCTTCAACCTGTAGACATGATTAGGATATTTTGGATCCTTGAAACCCTTTGGTTGCTCGACATACACTTCTTCTTGGAGAATTCCATTAAGAAAAGCACTCTTGACATCCATTTGATAGAGCTTGAAACACATGTGGCAAGCAATGCTTAATAGTATCCGAATTGATTCAAGTCTAGCAACCGGAGCAAAAGTCTCATCAAAGTCTATACCTTCCATTTGGGCATACCCTTGAGCAACTAATCTTGCTTTATTTCGCACGATTGTTCCATTCTCATCAGACTTATTCTTAAAGATCCATTTTGTGCCTACCACATTGTGACTTTCTGGTCTCGGCACCAAGTACCACACATCGTTTCTCACAAACTGATTTATCTCATCATGCATTGCATCCAACCAATTCTCGTCATCCAAGGCTTCTTCAACCCTTTTTGGTTCAATTTGTGAGATGTAGCTGGAGTGAGCCAGTTGACTTATCACTTTCCTTCTTAGTCTCATCCCTTCGTCTATGTTTCCAATAATGTTTTCTTGGGGATGATTCAACTTTACTCTTGAAGAAGGCTCTTTTTGACTACTCACTTTTTCATTTGAAAAGAACTCCAAGTTTTCTTGTAAACCATCAGAATCTTTTCTTTCAGTTTCACTTGTTGAATGAGATGGCTCATCCTTATTCAATTCTTCTCTTGGAGCATCATTCACTATCACATTTATGGACTCTATTATAGTTCCAGTGCGCAGATTGTAACATCTATAGGCACGACTATTCCTAGAGTATCCAAGAAAGATCCCTTCATCACTCTTAGGGTCAAACTTAGCCAAGTTTTCCCTATCTCTCAGAATGTAGCATTTGCTTCCGAACACCCTGAAATACTTCACATTTGGTCTCTTTCCTTTCCACAGTTCATATGGTGTTTTGGAAGTGCTTGGTCTTGGATAGACTCTGTTCACAATATGACATGCTGTGTTTACAGCTTCTCCCCAAAAATGGGCAGGAAGAGTCTTACTGTGTAACATGACTCGAGCCATTTCTTGAATAACTCTATTCTTTCTTTCGACCACTCCATTTTGCTGTGGGGTGATAGGGGCAGAAAATTCTTGACTAATGCCCTCTTCATCACAGAAACTCTCAAGATTTGAATTGTCAAACTCTCTTCCATGATCACTCCTAATTCTGACTATCCCCTTTCCTTGCTCATTCTGAAGTTTCTTGCACAAGGTTCTAATCACATTAGGAGCTTCAGCTTTTTCTCTCAGAAATTCTACCCATGAATATCTGGTAAAGTCATCCACCATTACCAGAATGTATTTCTTTCCTCCCAGGCTTTCAGTCCTAGACGGTCCCATAAGGTCAATGTGCAATAACTCCAATGGTTGTTCAGTTAGGATAGCCGTTGTTTTCTTGTGAGCTGTTCTAACTTGTTTTCCCAATTGACATGACCCACACACCGGAGTCTTCACTTTACCCAGCTCAGGCATTCCTATCACCATCTCTTTCCTGGCAATTTTGGACAGATTTTTATGATTCACATGTCCAAGTCTTTGGTGCCACAAGTCTGTAGCATCACTCTTAGCACTATTGCAACTATGCTGAAGACTAGGACTGATGCCATAACAATTGTCAGACGTCCTTGTTCCCTGCATCATACAATTTCCATCCTTATCTGAAACAATGCATATTTCTTTTGAGAAACGAACTTCAGCACCATTATCACACATTTGACTTATACTGAGAAGATTTGCTTTTAATCCATCAACAAACAGCACTTCTTTCAAGGTGGGTAGTCCAGGTATTTCAATTTCACCCTTTCCAATTATCTCAGCTTTTCCACCATCTCCAAAAGTTACTGTTCCACACTTGTACTCCTCAACAGCTTTGAATAGGCTTCTATCACCTGACATGTGACGTGAACATCCACTATCAAGATACCACACATAGGTGTCTCTAGCCTTTAGAGCAATGTGTGCCACATGACATGTGTTTCTTTCTCCAGTTCTGACCCACATCTTTCTAACTTTTGGAAAACCACCCTTTTTGGTAGTTGACAGTTGGTCTAGCTTGACATTTAGCATCTCATTTTGCCTAGTCAAGGCCATGACTTGACTCCAAAGATTCAGATGCCCTCTTTTTGGCTGTCTATCTCCATTTCTCATGGGATTCTTCTTAAGCTCATAGCAATTTGGTCGGATGTGACCAGCCCTACCACAATTATGACACACCCGGTTTTCTTTGCTGTCTCTTTGTCTCCTGAACGATGAGATATTCTCATACTTGATGAATCTTTTCAGCTTAAAACAATCCGTTGCAACATGACCTATTTTACCACAGTGGTGACAAATAGGACTTCTAGCTCTTGGTTTCACGTGAGACACAGCACCCATTTGGATATTTGAGGATTTCTTGCCATTTTCAGATGGGTGAGTCTTCCCATTGACGATTGATTCACGAACAAACACAGTTTTCTTTTCCTTTTTGTGGGAGACCTTTGAGCTAGTTGCAACCTCAGATTTTATTGGATCATATCCTAATCCACTCTTGTCACTCGGAAGCTTTCCAAAGCTTAGGATTTCATCCAATTTTTGCTTCCCATTGGAGAAGGATTTCAGTTTTTCCTTCAGCAAAGTTATCTCACTTTCTTGAGCTTTTAACTCATCTTCCAAACTCACATTCTTCATTTTAAACTGATCAGCTAGAGCAATGGCTTCAGTTAATTTCCCTTGAAGCTCTTCATTTTCTTGTTTGATGAGGTCTATCTCTTGAATGTGAACTTTGTTGAGTTTCCTCAGTTTGACACAGTCCTTATATAGTTTCTCATATACTTCTTGCAGCTCTTCTTCATACTCAGATTCATTTTCAAACAAGTTCTCTTCATCCGACACGTTTTCACTGTGTTGACTTTTGCTATCTACCGAAACAGTGAATGCCATGTAATTCAGATTTCTTTTTGGAGAAGAGTTTCCTGAGGAATCACTTGACTCCGACTCGCTCTCACTTAGGGATGCCAGTTTTGCCCTTTCTTTTGCCTTCTTGTAGTTTGCACATTCCAGCCGATTGTGTCCAAAACCATGGCATTCATGACACTGCACACTAGACTGACCCTTGTCTCTATTTGTTCTAGTGTGCTTCTCAGAGTTTCTATCCTTGTTCCCTGAACTCGAGCCTCTGTTGTATTTTTCAAACTTTTTCTTTTCAAAACTCTGATTCTTCTTATTTCTAGCCACAAACATTTTCCTGAATTTCTTAGCATAGAATGCTAATTCTTTGTCATCCATAGCCAAATCATCAGATGACTCATCTGACTCCTCTCTAACAGTATTGAGAGCTATGGACTTGTGCTTCTTGTCTACTGGAACAGTATGTTCATATGTTTGGAGAGAGCCCACCAACTCTTCTATTCTCATAGCGTCCACGTCCTTGCTTTCTTCAATAGCTGTGACCTTAGGACGAAATCTCTCAGGAAGAGATCTGAGAACTTTTCTCACAACTCTATTCTCAGGAATTCTATCCCCTAGATTAAATCGAGAGTTGACGATATCATTTAACTTGGCATAGAAAGCATCAAATGTTTCATCATCCTTCATCCTTAATTCTTCAAAGCTAGTGGTCAACATTTGAAGCTTAGAGTTCTTTACAGCCTTGGTACCTTCATGACTGATCTCAAGAATATCCCAAGCTTCTTTGCAATTTTGGCACATTGATATTCGTTTAAACTCTTCCTGGGACACAGCCATGAAGATTGCATTCAGTCCTTTGCTATTCCAGCCACATTCACTTATTTCATCTCTGGAATAATTTTCCACACTTTTGGGAGTTTGAACTCCATCAACAATAACTTTTGGTTCCGTCCAACCATTTGTTACGGAAAACCATACTCGTTCATCAACAGATTTCAAGAAAGCTCTCATTCGAACTTTCCAATAAGCATAGTTGTTTCCATCAAAATATGGTGGAGATGTAAGTGATTGAGACCTATCCATTTAAAACCACTACGGCAGGATCACACTTAGGAACTGAATTCTAGCGGAGTGAACCCTCTCTGATACCAATTGAAAAAGCAGTGGTTCTACACAACACTTCACCTAGAGGGGGGGTGAATAGGTGTAATCCGATTTTTATGGTCTTTTTAAAAAGATAGTTAAACAACAATTTAATCAAAGCAGTAAACAACATAAATAATCAACACAAGATTTTGTTCACGGAGTGGAAACTCATTTGAAGAACGTCTTCAAAATCTAAAACCACTCCGGGTGTAAGACACCACCTCAAATCCACTATAGAAAATTTAGTTTGTTACAACCAATTTAGAGACACTCACAAAACCTTTGTAGTAGCTAAACTTGGCTTGCAACACCACGAGCGACCCACTCGATCTCTACACGCATGTAGTGTCGGAACTCCGACCTTTCTATAGCTTCCCACGAGAACCTCTCGATCTCTGCATCACCAGCAGCTCCGGACTCTTCCGGCCAACGAACTTGTCCACTCCAATGGACTCAACTGAAGTTTGATGTTGAATGTAGTGTGGTGGAGATGTGTTTATCCAAGAGAGAATCAATCAAGTGGGGGAGAGATTGCTCTAAATGTTCTTGGAGGCCCTTAGGGTTTTTGCTCTGATTCTCCACCCTAGAACAGCAGAAAAGCTGTTCTATTTATAGTACCACTCAAATGAGGCGCATTAAAACCCTAGGTTTTAAGTCATCTGGAACATTCGCTCGAGCGGAGTGTCGAGCGAAGGTCGAGCGCCGAAATCTGTCTAAGTTCGCTCGAGCGGAGTGTCGAGCGAAGGTCGAGCGCCGAAATCTGTCTAAGTTCGCTCGAGCCAAGTGTCGAGCGAGGGTCGAGCGGTCCAATCTGCTTGAGTTCGCTTGAGCCATGTGTCGAGCGAAAGTCGAGCGGTATAATCTGCTTGAGTTCGCTCGAGCCATGTGTCGAGCGAGAGTCGAGCGGTCCAATCTGCTTGAGTTCGCTCGAGCGCCCTCTCGAGCGAGAGTCGAGCGGTGACCCCTGTTTTGACCATTGATCATCACATTTCAATCCTCTTTGCTTCAACACTATTTTACACAGGTTTTCACAAGAATATGCCAATCAACTCATTTTTGCCTCAACAATCTCCTCCTTTGGCATTTCTGTGACAAAATCTCTAACCTATACATATGTGTCAAGAATGGGATTCGAACCCATGCCCTTTCGGACCAGTACCTGAAACTGGCGCCTTAGACCAACTCGGCCATCTTGACATAGGCCTTTCCCTCTGTGGCAGTTATAATTATGTCAAAAATCAATTTCATGTTCTCCAAAACCTCTACTTGAATCTCGTCAGTCCTTTCTGTATGAATCCAAATGAATTTTCTCATCGGCCAAAACTTGGGGAAAAAATTCCCGAGTTTCGCTTCCAGACTCGTATCCTCGCTTGCCGTTATTGAAAACTCGTCAAATTTTGTCGCCGAACATGGACAAAATCTCACTCCTTTTGACCCGTTTCACTTCTTCCGTGAGCATAGAAAATCAGGAAAGTGCAGCGTCAGAGTTGCAAAAGTTGTACATACCCAGTTGCTCAAATCAGCTGCATTACATTCTAACATCTTTGTCGCGAACTCTTTACTTGACTGTTATTGTAAATATGCGGGCATGGTTGATGCACTCCTGTTGTTCGATACAATGGCTCGCCCAAATGTTATTTCATGGAATATCCTTATTTCGGGTTATAATCAAGATCATTTATTCGAGGATTCGTGGAAGATTTTCTGTAGGATGCATTCATTGGGTTTCGAGCCCAATGAGATTACCTATGGGAGTGTTCTTTCTGCTTGTACTGCTTTTCAGGCCCCTATATTCGGTAAGCAGGTCTATTCACTTGCTATGAAAAATGGGTTCTTTTCGAATGGTTATGTTCGGGCTGGAATGATAGATTTGTTCTCGAAAAATTGCAGCTTCGAGGATGCCTTGCGGGTGTTTCATGATGTTTTCTGTGAGAATGTCGTCTGTTGGAATGCTATTATTTCTGGGGCCGTTAAAAATGGAGAGAACCGGGTTGCTTTGGATCTTTTTCACGAAATGTGTTGTGGATCGTTTCTGCCAAATAGTTACACGTTTTCAAGCATTTTAGGTGCTTGTGCTGCTCTTGAAGAACTTGATGTCGGAAAAGGAGTTCAAGGGTGGGTGATTAAATGTGGTGCAGGAGATGTCTTTGTGGAAACTGCTATAGTTGACTTGTATGCCAAGTGCGGACTTATGGAAGAAGCTGTTGAAGAGTTCTTGCAGATGCCGATTCGCAATGTGGTTTCTTGGACTACGGTTATCTCTGGTTTTGTGCAGAAGGACGATTCCATTTGTGCCCTCAAGTTTTTCAAAGATATGAGAGAATTGGGTGTAGAAATAAACAACTACACTGTCACCACTGTAGTTACTGCATGTGCTAAGCTGGCCATGATTGAAGAGGCAATCCAAGTCCATTCCTGGATATTAAAAGCTGGTTTCTATTTGGATGCAGCAGTGGGGGCTGCTTTGATCAACATGTACTCTAAAATAGGAGAGTTTGATCTATCTGTGTTGGTCTTCAAAGACGTTGGAAGTCTAAAGAATCCCGGTGTCTGGGTTGCAATGATATCTGCTTCTGCTCAGAATCAGAATCCCGGAGAAGCACTAGAAATATTTCGGAAGATGTTACAAGAAAGCGTGAGACTAGATAAATTTTGTATTTCTAGTCTTGTGAGCGTTATAGGCTGTTTAAACTTGGGGAGACAGATCCATTGCTACACTCTTAAAACCGGATTAGTCTCTGATGTTTCAGTAGGTAGTGCGCTTCTCACAATGTACTCAAAGAGTGGTAGTTTGGAGGAATCCCACAAAGTTTTTGAGCAAATTCTTGAAAGAGACAATGTTTCATGGGCTTCAATGATTGCTGGTTTTGCAGAACATGGATGTGCTGATCAAGCCATTAAGTTATTTGGAGAAATGCTGCTTGAAGAAATTGTACCTGATCAGATGACCTTAACTGCAACCTTAACTGCATGTTCTGCTCTTCATTCTTTACGGAAAGGTAAAGAAATTCATGGCTATTCTCTTCGTATTGGAGTTGCAAAAGATGTAGTTGTTGGTGGTGCACTTGTGACGATGTACTCAAAATGTGGTACCCTAGAATTGGCAAAAAGTGTGTTTGATATGCTACCTCAAAAGGACCAAGTTGCATGCTCTTCTTTGATTTCAGGTTATGCCCAAAATGGATACATTGAAAAGGCCCTTAAGCTGTTCTTTGATATGCTCATGGCTGATTTGGTCATTGACTCTTTCACGGTTTCATCTGTGTTGGGTGCCATTGCACTTTTGAATAGATCAGATATTGGAACTCAAATGCATGCCCTCATCACAAAGATGGGTTTGGATTCTGATGTTTCTGTTGGAAGTTCACTGGTGACAATGTACTCAAAATGTGGAAGCATAGAAGAATGCCGCAAAGCATTTGATCAGATAGAGAAGCCTGATTTGATTGGTTGGACAGCTATGATTGTCAGCTATGCTCAGCATGGGAAAGGCACTGAGGCTTTAAGTTTATATGACCTTATGAGGAAAGAAGGAATTAAACCAGATTCAGTGACCTTTGTTGGGGTTTTATCAGCTTGTAGCCATAATGGATTGGTTGAAGAAGCCTATATCCATCTTAATTCGATGGCAAAAGACCATGGGATTGAACCTGGTTATCGTCATTATGCCTGCATGATCGATCTTCTTGGTCGGTCAGGGAGATTGAAAGAGGCCGAAAGCTTCATTAATGACATGCCTATCAAACCTGATGCTTTGGTTTGGGGAACCCTACTGGCTGCCTGCAAAGTACATGGAGATATTGAGCTTGGGAAACTAGCAGCCAAAAAGGTTATGGAGTTAGAGCCATGTGATGCTGGAGCTTATGTTTCCTTCTCAAACATCTGTGCGGATGTGGGCCAATGGGAAGAAGTCCTGAAGATTAGAAGCCTGATGAAGGGAACTGGGGTGAAGAAGGAACCTGGCTGGAGCTTTGTGTGATGTTGCCATGAGTGGTGAGTCTTGATGTTTGGAGATTTAGATCTTTTGGTGTTATTTCCTTGTAAGGTTCAAATGGAATTGAAACCCTTACAATTTGGAGGGCCAAGAAAGTTGATGGATGTCTCACGAGAAAGTATAGCAACAAGGACTGATTTTAACTAATGAGAGGTGGTGCTCTGCCCAAAAATGCATATGGGTGAGACATGCCTTAAAGGCTTTTCCTATTTTTTTTTTTCAATTTTCTCTTTATTTGGCATTTTTAGTTTGTATATTCACTGCAGTAGATGGTGTTTGATCTCATATGTTCTTATTCCTTCCCTTTGTTTCAATCTTTTCAGTTTAGAACCTACAGACATCTATATTCTTTTTAAATTTCGTATTCCTTGTGGACTAAAAGTTGGATAACAGCTAGACTAATATTCTAGGGCGAAGCCCAACTTTCTTGATCAAATGTAGAAATATTTTCTCTCACGATGCATTAATTTGCTGACATATAGCTCTTACTGGCTGTACAACTGGTCTACATCTCACCAAGACTTAAATCAGGCTGATCTGATGATAACCAGCGTAAACCCCAGCGGGTTGGACACTTGATATAAAAGGGGTGACTCAGAGACCCGCTTGGGCTAGTGGAGCTTGCCATACTGTGTACACATGTAAGTCCTCGAGACCCATTGTATTTATGCTCCTTGACTCTAATCTTCGTATACAAATATGCAAGTTGGTGTGGGCGTATGTTTACTTGGGGGCATATATGTGTCTTATACATGTCCACCCTATACCATTTTATATCTATGTTCCTCAATCTACCCCTTTTAATATATAATCCTTTCTACTTAACATTTGACGATGACTGCCAAAGAAGGAGGCTCAGGGAGCTTTGATGAAGCCTGTCTCTTTTAAAAGACAGCTTAGATGAGGGCTATTGGAACACTGGTTTTAACATGTGTAACTACGTCAAATTGCATGATACTGCAAAATGACATTACTTAGCTTTCTTTATAAAATATTCAACTATACTATAATGACTTTATGGATGAGCTTCCTATTTTATTGCTTAACATTTTACATCTTGGTCATAATTTTAGCGGTCTCATCCCAATACTAGCTGATTTATGATGGTTTTAGTAGAACTGAATGCATAGAGAAACGGGTTCGTGTCAATGACAACATTATTAATGTTACAATTATATCTTATTGCATTATATCTTATTGCTCCAACTGATGTTGGGCCTTTCCATGACTTGCTGATTTCTGTATCTTCATTCTTATTCCACAGATTTAAATTCTTTTATGCTCATCAATGTGGCTGCATTCTACTACGCTGCCATGCATCTTTGTAATACCCTGTAATAGAATCAGGCCCAAAAGTCTACATATATTCTTTACATGAACTTATGTTTTGGCTGCTGTTCCATGCGCCTGTGGGTGCGTCATATAGCATCTAAATTTTTCCTTTTTGATTACAACAGTTTTTATAGTGCACTTTCTCACTAGCTTGCTACTCTTAATGTGTTTAATGGGACATTTTTTTTCTAGTTTTTATTTTTCTTTTAAACTCTCTTATAGTCTGAATAGGGATATTATCTATCACAGGGCTGAAAGAACGAAAAGATACAAAGATAATAATTTAGGCAAGGATATTCACCAGGGTTTGATATGCTCTTCTTAGCATGTGGTTGCTCTTGCTTTTGGATCAGAGAAGAGATGAAGGACTAGCACTGCAGAAAACGATGTTTAGGGGAAATAGAGTTTCCAAATTTTGATTATTGGGGGGAAAATAAAGAGAGAGAATAGATTTGGATGTATAGTGTTTTGAAAAGACAGACAGTTATTATAGAATACATGTATATTTTAACTGAAGTGTATTTTCCCCTGTTTTCTTTAACAAGACATGGTGTTTAGTTGTCCCAACTAGAGATTTTTATGTTAAATTGAAGGTTAAATATTAAATCGATTCATAGATCTTGACTCGATTGTAATCCCCAGATCTTCAAAATTATCATTTTATTTGTATCATATGGATTAGTTGCAAGTTTTGCGAGTTTACTATCAATTGATCATTTATTAATTATGTCTAATCGAAGCATCTTTATCATGATAAAGCCTAACCTTTTTAATTTAATTTTTTATTAGATTTTTACCAAGTTTGAAAGTGGTTTAAACAAATCCAATCTCATGCTTCCGTGAACCATTTTAATTGTGGTTTAGGTTGGGGAACCTCATGGGTGGATTTGGTCAAAGTACTAGGACTGGAAATTTGTGACAACTTCAAATTCCAAAATGAATCTAACATGAAATTAAAGATGTTAAGAGTTTGGGTTGATCGGACTGGAAAGTATGAGCAATTCCTTGTGAGAAATTATATTTACAGTCATGAAGTGCATAAGTGCCATGTACTTTTTTTTTAAATAAATAAATATGAGATCTATAAGAAAAAATAATTTTTTTATAATAGATTTCACTCTTTTTCTGAAAAAGTGGACTGCGCTTGCATAACTTATAATTGTAACAATACTCTTACTTCATTTGCTAGTTTTTTTTTAAATTTTTTTGACGATTTCATATATTTTCCTTATAGGTTAGAAAAGTTTTGTTGAGGACAAGTAAAAATGCATAGTCCAAGTACACAGGCATAGGGAAAGTCCTCAGGCATCCAAACTCCATTATAAACAAAGTCTATGATGATCTCAGATGTTTTAAAGCAACAAAACAGGATGCTCAGACAACAATTAATACAGAAAACTTGGAGAGAATCCAGAAATGGAAAGCACCCCCTGAAGGGAGGTACAAAATGAATTGGGATGCTGCTATTAACCAATCCAGGGGCCAAATTGGGATAGGTGGTTTAGTAAGAGATAGTAAGGGTCAAGTTCTAGGATCTCTAAGTGCAAAAAGAAATCTCATAGCAACCCCGTTCACTGCAGAAGCATATGCAATGATGATGGCTGTTCTGTTTTGCAAAGAGGCTGGCTTCCACTCCATCATATTCGAAGGAGACTCCCTGCAGGTTGTGGATAGAATGCATAAAACAGTGGATGATTGGAGTCATGGTGGTTTAATCATTGAAGACACAAAACAGGTGCTAGAAGGATTTGGCTCTTGGAGCTTTAGCCATACCAAGAGGGATTCTAACATGGCAGCACATATGCTAGCCAAGAATGCCCTTTTGAGTGATCATGATCTCTATGTACTAGAGGAGATTCCTTGTTGTATTAGACATATTGTTCATCTTGAATCGTTGTAACAGTTGTTTAATCAATGAAAGTTTTCTTTATTTAAAAAAAAAAAAGTACACGGGATACGTATAAATCCAGAAAGTTAGTTACAAACTTACAAGTTTGAAACTAGAAAAGGAAAAGATACAGGGAGGGGCATGAGCAATGGCGGAACTAGTAATTGTGTTGAGGGGGGCCAACTTTTTTACTATGTGACACATTTTTGTAAAGAGTAATGCTAAATATAGTTGTAGGATGTACAAGTTCTACGCACTCTATTTGAAAAAAAATGAAAAATTAATTTTTTCATATGGGTCCTAGACTTACCTACTTTTTCAAATGGAGTGGGAGAGGCTTGCACATTTTATAACTGCCAATATCATTTTTTTATATAAATTAAAAAAAATATATTGAAAAATCATAAAAACATAATTACATATAAAATTATATCTCGGTAATTTGCTACATACACGTACAATAAAATTCTAAACACAACTTAATATATGTTTTAGATTCTAACGATAATATTTCATGAAATAATATTTATCCATTATTATTTTTGTAATAAAATATTTAGAATTTATTTTATTCATATAAACTATTAAGGGATCTTTTAGAATGTCATCTTTTGTTCTAGTACGTAAGCTATTTGATCAGATTTCATGCAAAAGCTTGATATTTTCATATCACATTAAATATATAATGTTATAATTGAGAGTTTAAATAAATTCTTTTATTGCTTAATGAAGTCTAGATGATAAAATCTCTCAACTATTTTTTATATAGATCATCGATTTTAAATAATTTTTCTTAAATTTCCACTTTAGATTCCATATTAAGAAACCAACCAATATTGTATATCAAAAAATTTTGGGATCCATATAATAAGCTTATTATTTCTCTTAAACTTAGTTTTAATTTTAATTTGGGAGGGGTCACATTCTTGAAAATAAATAATATATAGAAATTAAACAAAATTTTAAGACTAGATATTTTTAGATGTATTGAAATTTTAGAAAATTTTAGAGAGCATGTAGAGATTATAAGTTTTTTAAGGGTGCCATTTTCTATATCTATATAATTATGTATAAAAAAGTTTGGGAGGAGAATAACGTGGGTCTGTCACTAGGCACGAGGGTTGTTAAGGTATGTTTTGTAACCACTTGCCCGGAAATGGAGAAAGAGTCATTTCCAGTCCACGATAGCTGCTTGAGCCTTGGTCAGTGTCATTTAGAGCTCACGATGGCGATCCTGTGAGTAGTACAGTGCACGTACGTACATTCATTGTAGTAAATATAATAACAAATATAAATGAAGAATGAAACACACAAATTTACGTGATTCAACACAGGGCTTACATCCAATGGTCGTTTGGAGGGAAAATCTACTATAAATGGGAGTATTTTACGGCCTTGTGATCTCTCATAGCTCAATGTATAAATGGGGTTGATGACCCCTATTGCTTAGAGAAAATAATAAAACTGATACTTTTCATCTGGAGGCTGAAGAAGCTCTCTCATGGAGTTGCCTTATTCAAGTCCCCCCCCCCCCCCTAAAAATATCTAATCTCAAATTCCTTTTATTCTTGTCGATGGTTGGTGAGAAAATCAGCTTTATGTTGCTTATTTCCTTACTTCATTTCTTTCCCTCTAACATCTTTTCCCTTTTTGTCCCCTCGTTTCCTTTACTCTCTCTTCCTCTAGCATCTTGATGTACCTTATGGTGAACGGGGCCTGATGCATTTGGACCTGGGATATTTTATCCCTTTCAAGCCGACATGAGAAAAGAAAATGAAGAAAAACATATGAGATCCCTTAATTTCTCACGTGGTTTTCTATATATAAATATATATATATATATATATATATATAGCTAATCTCAAAATGGTACATTGGAATGCATCAATATCAAAAAATTTTGTTCCAGTATTTAAACTAGAATAATCACCATAACAAAATTTAAAACATTGAGGTAAACTAACACAAATGAGAAGTGCTACAACAAAAAAAAAAATTTGCAAACTAAACCTACAAATTGATGTATTTTTATGAATACGTTATATCTATTTTATAATAAAAAATAGTTTGACAATCTGATATACTACGTTTGATGAATTTAATTTTATAATTTTTTTTTACGACTAAAGCAAGAAATGATACACGGGCATTTTATGCATAAAGAAATAATTTGGGGCAAATAATAATAATAAAAAAAACTAAACGTAGTCAAGTTGGCGCATGAACTATGCACCCCTATCTACCTAGCAAAATGGGGTGCATTTCACCTTTCCTCACCCTTATCTCCCTTACAATAGCGAAACCCTAACCCATCTACCTCTCATCCATGATCGCAGAACCCTTACCCATCTTCTCTCATTCATCCCACAAGGCGCGAACAAAAGTGAACCCTAACCTGAAATTGTTATATATATATATATATATATATATATATATATATCTCTCTCTCTCTCTCTCTCTCTCTCTCTCTCTTTAATTTTGCGATTAAGCATGTGGGATGTGAAAGCTACGTGATTATCAAATATCACGTATTGGGCATTTTTGTTAATGTTAAGTATTTAATTTGTAGTTTTGCTATGAATTTTTGGTCAAACTCTTATTGTTTGGGTGTGAGGATGGTTACATGATTAGGAGGAATCACGTATTGTGATACAAAGTTTCATTCCAATTAGTACAAAGATGGAATGTGGGATTCTAAATTTAGGCATTCATCCATTTTCCAGTAGTACAACTATGAGATTTCATATTCTTGTAGTCTGTTCTTGTTGTTTAGCTTGACCCTCTAACTTTGTTTGTAGTTTTGACTAGGATTCACCATTTTTTGGTATTTGGTTAATAAGATATTTTGTTTCACTCAAAACCATATAATATGCTCTATATGTATAGTTTCATTCAACTGTAATCACTACTATTACAACTTGCTTTTTCCCTATTCATGTGTGTTTAGTAGGGGTGTACAGAAAGCTGCCAAACCGATCTCCACAGACAGAAACAGACCTCCAAACGCCGAAATCGACAAAGAACCGGTCAGCTAGCAGTAGAAAATTATGAAAACCGACTTTGATCGGCTCGGTCCCTGTTCAACCCTACAGTAAACCACTGAACCGACCGATCATCTCCCCCCCTCCCCCCACCTTTTCTTTCTTCCGTTCTTCATCTCTCACTCTCTCAGATTGTTTCAACGCCGCCCCCCCCCCCCCAATTTTCTCTCACTCTCGTCTCTCACTCTCATTCAACGGTGCCTTCGTGAGTCATGACTTCCATTCAACCCCAGCCGCCGTAGACAAACCTTCACGCCTCCGTGACTCCCGTGAGCATTCTTATCTCTTTCCCTCTCATATATAAATTATATATATTATATATATAATCTGTGATTGTTAATCCCTTTATGGTTGTATAACTTGTATAATTTTTTTTGTTTTTGGTAACGAGGACACTGTTATTAACTTATTATTATGTATCTTAATATTTTTTTCTATTTTGCAAGAGCATAATCATTTTTTTTATGTATCTAAATCGAGATTAAATGAGGCTGTAACTCTTTAAAAAATTCTAATGAAATATGAAGAGAGTGTGTAGTTAGGAAATGTGAAACGTTTATGATTAGCCTGATCAACACCACCTATGGCTTCACAAAGTTGAAAAGTACTGCTATTGTGAATTTATGGATTTGTTTAATGTCTATGACTCTGTATGTATCTAATATATTTTTAGAATTTATATATATGCCCATGAGCATCTAATATATTTTTTGAATTTGTCTATAACTCGGAATCTATAAAAATACACTATGTCTATGACTCTGTATGTTTAAAAATAGTTCATATAAATTGAGGGAAGATGAGTGAACCACCTAGATTAGAGTCTTAGACTTGTGATTGTTTGCCATGTTGCAAACTAGTTGCTGTGTATGGGATCATATAAATTATAAACATATAACATTTATATTTTGTTTTATATATTAGATGGATTCTTCTTCGTCTCCAATTGATGTTGATACAAATGAACCTCAACCAACAATTAACTTGGAAGATGATGTGAGGGAGACCCAAATATCAAAACCCCCTAATGCCCCTACTAGTGGTACTTGTCCATTACCTAAGAAACGAAAAGGGACGGACAAGTCGATTGTATTGGATCATTTTACGAAGATGGAGGGTTGTCCTGTAGATGATCCGAATGCTAAATGTAATTATTGTGGCAAGATGTATGCTTGCCACTCAAAGAGGAACGAAACTTCAACGATGCAAAATCATTTGCCTTTATGTCGTAAAATTCTCATAAATGTGAACCTTTTGATAGGTACCAAAAAACATTGATAGGTGAGGCATCACCTGAGGAGGGGGTTGGAGAGAGTGATGGTGGTACATTAAGGACTCTTGTAACTCACAAATATAGTGAAGTGATTGTGAGGTTGGCTATTGTGGAAATGGTAATTATTGATGAGATGTCATTTAGGGTTGTTGAAGGATAGGGATTTAGAAAATTTGCTTGGTCTCTTAAACCTCGATTTAAAGTGCCATATTGTGTCATAGTTGCAAGAGATTGTATGAAGTTATATGGAGTAGAAAATGGGAAACTTAAAAAAGTGTTTAAAGAAGGTGGCCTGATGATTTCGTTGACGACAGATACATGGACATCGATATAGAATTTGAATTATATGTGTCTAACTGCACACTTCATTGATAAGGATTGGAAATTGTAGAAAAAATAATTAATTTTTGTTTAATCTCTAATCATTGAGGGGACACTATTAGGAGATATGTTAAGTCATGCTTACTTGATTGAGGCACTGATAGAATATTTACTGTAACTATTGATAATGCAAGTTCGAATGATACTGCAATTTCTTATTTGAAACAGTTTTTGACAGGGAATGTGTTAGGGGGTAAGTATATGCACATGATATGTTATGCTAATATATTGAATCTTAGTGTGAGTGAGGGTTTGAAGGAGTGCACTGACGCCATTACAATAGTTAGAAATGCAGTTAGATATATGCGTTCATCCCCCGCAAGATTAGACAAGTTTAAGAGATGTGTAGAAAAAGAACAAATTGATTGTAAAAAAATATTGTGTCTTGATGTACATACACAATGGAACTCAACCTATTTGATGTTGGAGACGGCTGAAAATTTTGAGAAGGCTTTCAGGCGAATAGAGAGTGAAGATTATAATTTTCTATCTTACTTTGATGATAGGCACATGGGGTCTCCTAAAGCTAGGGAGCAGGAGACAGTGCTGGTGTTTGTCAAGTTTTTGGAGATATTTTATAAAGCTACTACTAGATTTTCTGGATCTTTATATGTGACAACCAACACCAGTTTTTTTGAGCTTTGTGATCTCCAAACTAAATTGATTAAGCTGAGCGAGAGTACTAATAGTTGTTTGAGGAGTATGGCCATAAATATGAGAACCAAATATGATAATTATTAGAGGTCATTAGATAGGATGAACTTGTTCATGTTAATTGCTTTTGTGCTTGATCCACGAAGCAAGTTAGGGCTTTTTACTTTCCACTTGAAGAAAATTCATGATGAGTTTCGTGATGAGGAATTGGTCTCGAATGTGAGACAAGTATTAGCAGATTTATATGCGGAGTATAATGCTACATTCAGTTCCACCACGAGTACCCAAATTCCTCAGCCCCCTCCAACATCTAGATCCATGAATGAAGGTGATGACAAACATGAGACCAAATGGCTCTAGGAGTAGTATAGGGCATCTTCCGCCATGGGATCTAGTATTACCAAAATTGAAGTGGATCGATATTTATCAGATGGTTGTGAGGCACTCAGCGCATCATTTGACTTGTTGACTTGGTGAAAAATAAACGAGGTTAACTATCCTATACTTGTGAGGATTGCACGAGACTAATTGACCATGCATGTTTCCATAGTTGCGTCCAAGTCAGCATTTAGTACGGGAGGTCATGTGCTTGATCCTTTTCAGAGTTCGTTGGCTCTGAGAATTGTTGAGACACTTATTTGCACTCAAAATTGGTTAAGGCATCTGTCAACACTCATTGATATCTGGAAGGCTATGGATAATGTGGAGAGCTTTGTAGTAGAACTGGGTAATGTTTTCTTTATTTTCATTGTAATTTAATTTAATTATTTTTCAGAATCTGAATTTACTAACATTTGATATTTTATTCTTATAGAGTTGGCCGCACAATCGAATGTGACAACTATTGATGATTGACGATTGAAGATTGAAGGCTTGAAGCAGTAATGAGCGAACATGAAGATCGTTTTTTTTTTTTTGTTACTATGTTTAAGTCTTTAAGACAATTTGTTTTCATTTATTTATGTTATTTTTTTACTTGCATTTTGCTATGCTTAAGTCAACTTGGCTTGTTTTGTAAATTTGTAATATGTAATACTAAACATTTAGTGAAATTATTTTTATTTATTTTTAATTATGTAGTAAGTAATATAGTTATTAGTTACTAGTTATTAGTTAGTAACTTAGTAGTTACTAAATATGATGAATGATTGATGAATTTACAAGATCTTGGATGATGAATTGAGAAAAAAAAAGACCCATAATATAATCTGCTGTGTAAAATAAAAGGCAAAAAAAAAAATAAAAGGGCCCAAACCACTAACCGTGAACTAGCCAGCAACGTAACCAGCCGATTTTTCCCCTTTTCCACAGTCGGTGTTGGGCAGTTTCTAGGCATAAATACATTTTTCAGTCGGTTTTCAGGCCTAGTGTTTAGAATATAGATAATACTATTGCAACATCATGCATTGATCTTCTTCATAAGGTGCCCAACTGCTTTTTCCATGCTTATTTAATATCATATTATGTTTATTGGCTCAAGCCTTCTCTTTTTAATTGCTTTTAAAGAGGGAATAAAATTTTGGAAAAGAATGAGGCTTTGTCAAACAATATAAGATAGGAATCATTAAGCTATCCATGCCTTCACTGATAAAAAGCCAGGCTTTGTCAAGGAAGTAAAAGAACGATGTGGTTAAATTGTAGAAGAAAAAGGCAACATGCTAGTCTTTAATTCATCATTACTTTCCCTAGTACCATATTTTACTCATTCATGCAAGCAAAACATGCTAAGTAGAAGTGGAACTAATTTTCTTAACAAATTTAATTTTCTTTATTAAGTGACCGGTTTGGAATGGCATCATCAGTTTCATCTTCTCTTACTGATCATTCGAAAAGGAATAACCCAACATGCATATGCAGTCATAAAGCTCTACTTAGATTATCAAATAGGTGATTATTCTTTTAGTGTCCAAAGTACAATACATAGGTATAACATATTTTTAGTGTAATTAAACGTTTCATGGGGTTGTTCAATTTTGATATCTAACATACCCATTCTTTGTTTGTACATAATCAAGGATTACCATGCTACAAGTATTTCAAATGAGCAGATAACCAGTGACGATCGTGAACAAGAAATTGCAAAGATAGAAGCTCTGTTTTTAAGAAATGAAGAAGAGCTTGAAAAAAGAGAGGAGCAAATTGTGAAGAGGGAGTTGCGAGTCCACAACAAATAAGTTAATATTGAAAGACATCAAGCAAACATTCGGCATGAACGCACACTACTTCTTGTGTATTAGGTTATTACCATTTTAATATCATTCTACTTAATACAATCGAAATGAAGCCCTGCTTAATGAGAACTTTGTACATTGTATGCAGGGGACTATTTCAATAGTTATTTTGTATTTGGGAACAATTAGTAAAATTTCAAGTTAGTGTTAAAAATGCTTATTTTGGAACCTATGGTTAAATTTCAAGTTCTTGAGCGGTCTTGATGGATTTGTTCATATAGATAGCAGCATTTTTTTTTTCAAGATTACGAGGCTTGGGCAAATGCAAATAACATGATTGGAAAGCCATGCATAAACGAAAACAAGTTCCTAGGTGTCTTTGCATTTCAAGATCTCATTACATATAACATTTCCTAGACATGTTACTTCAACATTTCTCAGCCCCCAGATTGAAATAAGGAAATTGTGCAATTCTCATCACCTTGTTAAATGCTTTATGCTACAGAGCTTCATCACCTTGTCACAATTTAGAGTTTATCACAAGCAGATTTTAATCATAAATCAATGGGAAACATACCATTAATGACCCTTAATCAAAACTGATAAATGCAAACTTCTTGGAATGGGTTAAATTACTTCTTTGCCTAATACCAAAATATCATCAACATTTTTACAGTACACAACATAGTACATATATATGTTTTACATCACAATCTGGCTAATCCCATCCCCGTTACGCAGTTGTGTTATACTGCAATCAGTTGCTCATATATTATTTACAATCCAAAATACACTCAATACATCTCCAAATCATAAACAAAAATCCCCGTCTAGAGCTGGCTATGTTCCATCCACCCCAAGTAGCATCTGTGAAGATAATATAACATAATTTATTAGTTATCCACTAGATTTAAGTTCATGCCAACTTCAAAATATCAAAATAGAGTCGAAACAAAATGGAGTCATTAAATACACTTTCTTGAGTCGCAATCACTGGTTCGCCAAACTGAATTCCACTGACTCAAAAACCTTGAGGGTATCTTCTTTTTATGTCCTTCCTCCATCGGTCTAATATGTACTTCTCGAGCAACGTACGAACTCAGTTAGTCTTCAAAATGGCAAAAACATGTGTACACAAGATACCTCTCATCTCAAACAATCCACATGAACACTTCACCTTGCACTCAGCCTTATTAAAATACACAGAATGGGTAACCTCCTTTTTGAAATCATCAACATGAACTTCATTTTCTACATAGTATGTTGCAATTACACTGTTCTTTTATTGTAGAACTGGAAGACAACCAAGCATCCCCATTACTTGTTACTGAACTTCTCTAAATTTAGAATTCATGTACAACTCCTTAAACATCTTCTCTAGTGGAGAGGTAGATACAACTGGGATTATGACGTTGAATGATTGGAAGTCCGTCCCATTTTCATTTTTAATCTTCTTCCTCAATGCATTATCGAACTAGTCAACAAACTCTTTTAAGTTTGTCCTAGCATAAGCATACCCATTGAAAAAAGCATTCTTGCTTTCGCTTCATTGGGTTGTACTCATTTCAGTCGAGAAAAAATCTTTAAGGAATTCCAGTGCCCAATAGGTATGCTCAGTGTATAATGATTGCAACCAAGCATGCTTCTGCAAGTTATACGTCGTAATTAACACATCCCAACATTCTTCAAACTCCTCAGTGATCCAAAAGTCATAAACACACTTGAGCAACTGACTTTTCAACCTGGTTTTGTATGCACTGTGGGAGCCCAACTTCTCAGGTTCTTTTTTTAGCATGTGCCATAAGCAAAATCTATGTCAACTATTTGGAATGGCAATAGCAATCGCATTTTTTATTATTCTATCTTGATCTGTTATAATAGCCTTCAGGGCTTTACCATCTTTTCAATTCAACCAAGTTTCAAATAACCATGTAAACGTTTAGGTATCCTCACTAGAGATTAATCATACCCCCCAAAGGATTGATTGGCCATGGTGGTTTATACCCAAAAATGGTGCAAAGGGAATCTTATACCCGTTTGTAAAATATGTGGTGTTGAATGTGACGACATCGCCAAAATATTCGTAGGCTGCCCTACTCAATGCATATGCCCAGAAAACATTCTTCAACCTCCTGTCATTATCCAAATTCGTTAGTGCAAAAAATTTCACATTCTTGTATTGCATCCTAACAAAATACTCACAGAGGGCTCCAGCACCACATTTCCTAACTCGAAGGTGACGTGCCTTATCAATGTAATTGTGACCGTCTTTCTTTAAGAACGACAACTTCTCTTACCCACCCACTCCTTGCACAAGAGAGTCAAAACTCTTATTCGTTTGGGTCTCTGCCAGATCATTTGTATCTAAGACTCTCTTTACAAACTTCCTCACTTCTCTATTGTAGCGAAAGAACCTTGATTTCTGTTGGCTTAGACCGTGATTGTGCTCGTTGTGTACACTCAACACTTTCAACATCCCATCAATAAACGTAGCATTTATCTTTACCTTATAATATGTTTTTGGTGTCAAACGTGGTTTCACAATATTGGACATTCAGTTTCATGTCTTTCCTCCATGGGCACAACCAAGTGTGACATATCTGAGAATTTCATCATCATACTGCTTACTTGATAAAGTGTTAAAAATGCATAATTAAGTTGCTTAAGTGAGTGATTTGTTACATCAAATAAGAGTTGATCACTTAATTATGCATCATATTTCAGTACTTGATGAAAAAGTTATTGATGCTAATATTTTGCACACAAAAGTTTCATATTTGCAATTGAAATAATTAAACACTTATATCTTACTTATATGTTGTAGGGCATTTATGAAAAGAAAGAAAAAAAAAGTCTCATGTCATGGAGAAAGAGTGGGACGACAATTTTACATGGATGTGAGACCCAGAAGTAAATTGAGGAATTGATTTATGGGTTGGAAGAACCCATCTAATGGGAACCAAAATGAGATAAGGAGGTCTGGAACGCACGGATTTGCGGCATAGAGGTAGAGCACATACGGGTGCAGGAACATGCCTAGAAACTATGGGCTGGAACGAAATGGGAATCACGTTTGGACTCAACGCTGGTGCAAATGCAGGAGCTGAACGAATGACTTGCAGGCTGCCAAGCAGCGCATGGAGCTACAAATTAGGACGTGGATGCACAAAATGTAGAATCACGCACACTAGAGCTGCAAATGAGAGAATCATGCAGGCTGGAGGGGAATATAAAAAGGGAATCAGGCATTGCAGCAGTTTTTTTCTTTTTCATTTTTTTACTTGGTTTTATTTTTTTGGTTTTTCGAACAGCATTTTTGTTTTGTTTTCATTTTTCTTTCTCTTGGACTTCTTTTTTTTTTTTTTCGATTTTCCTGATTCTGCACTGCGGCTTTTTGGTGTTTTAGCATATTGTTTTTTGGAACTGGGAGTTTTTTTTTTGTTGCGGCACATTTTATTTTCTTTTGAGGTTTTCTGTTTGGTCTTCATTTTGGGTTTGTTAATATTTGGATTTTTATTCCTTTTTCATTTTCGGATTCGAAGAGAGACTTTTCTTTCTCCGTCTGTAGCATTTTGTTTCCATTTCAATTTTCTGACTAAATCTCTAAAATTATTGTTTACACTTTAGGGTTTATCTCATTTTGGATATTTTCTTAGATTTTAATATGGCTTTACTTAGATTTATTTTTGCTACTAGAAATACCATATGTAGCTAATTTCTAAAACTTAGATTGTGGAATGAGACTTGATTTGTTTTGGATTCTAGTTTAATGCAATATTTTGTTGATAAATGTTAGTTTCACTCTATTGTTAGTTGGATTCGAATTGAAAATAAATTGTAGCTCTTACTCTTAGTTTGTTATTGACGTAAGGCACAACAAAAACTTGAAAATTATCAAGACTTTTCTTAATCGATTGTTAATGTATGTTTGGTTAGTAAAGTAGTGAATCCCTTAAGGAAATATTGCAAAACATGAGCATAACCTTTTTTATCTTCCGTTTATCAATGCCTTGACTAGATTGTTAATTGAGAAAATTATCTAGGAACTGAAATAAAAAGAGTCTCATGCACAACCCAAGTGTTTGTTAATTTGTCTTGTTGGTTAGAAACTTTAATTCCATCTCTGACTTAATTTTGCTAAATTAAATTCGTACTTTTTCTTAATTCATCTTCAAGAATCTTCATGTGTTAAGTTACTAAAAGTGAAATTCACCATTTCAATTTAAGTTTAGTTTTGCATAACATATTCTGTTTTTATACAACCATAACAAAAGCACAAAGATTCTTCACATTGCATTTCATTTTATTTTCATCTCTCATAGTCAACATGTTTTTTTACAATAAAGTTTACAAATGCTTTGATAATCCATTGTCCTTGTGGAATATGATACTGGATTTATCTTTGATACAACTTGACACTTCTACACTTGGAAGAATATTTGAAATCACGTCATTACTCATTTGCATACTTATCCCGAAACCACATTGTTTCCCATATTTCTTATAATAAGAAAGTAATTCTATGGATTTAAACATCATCCCCAACTTGGGCTCAATACTATTGCCCATTTCAGTATGCACTGTATTCTATGTCCTAGACTCATCGTCATTTTTGGATTCAACAATATTAGGAGCAACGGGTGTACACAAACTTTCAACCTCTCTAGAGTCATGTGTGGCACTTTGAATTTCTTCCACATGACTTGAACTTGCAGAATGTAGACCAATCGAAGGGTTAACTGATGAGTGAAATGTGGGCATTAGATTTCCATGCAGTTTACACCATCAAAACAAGTCCATGTTTTTAAATCAATTAGAAACATGGTGAAAAATAAGCATACTACTTAACGAACCAACTTATCACTATACTAGTCCATGTAGATGGGTTGACATAAGGACAAAGAACAAATGGTGATAACCACACATTTGGCATTGGTGGATAGCAACCATGCATATAGTTTGAAAATTCTTGATAAAATGGTATTGGTATCACCTAACATATAAACCAATAATGATTAATCCTCAAGATTTAGTAATATAAATATAAACATTTTTAGAATTTTTTTTATTAAGTATAGACATTATTAGAATAGTCAAATGAACTTGATTTAATGTTCAAAATACCTGGGTTGGTATATTGGTTGATGGATTTCTCGTAAGAGGTGTTGAGAAATCTGGATATAATGATCAAGCTATCACCTAAGGAATAAAATCAGTCATCTTTAATGAACAAAAATTGAATTTTAACTTTAATTGATGAATACCTGGGTTGATGGATTTGTTGATGGATCTATAGTAGGAGGCGTTAAAGAAGATGCGTGCTCCTTCTCTTTCTCCATCTAGAGAATAGTTATCATTAATAACATTAAAAATCACCTTAAAGCAATAAGAAAAAATCAAGCAGATAATTAAGAATGGAAAAAATCATGCTGATAATTCGAATTTCTAAGATGAGACTTAAAATTTTGGATGGTAAGATCAAACTTCCTACCCATAGAGAACACACAATGGAATCAATCCTATTGTGTGTTTAGATGAATTAAATAAGAAAGGTTTGAGTCATCTTGCTCACTAGAGAACTTTAAAGACCAATTTGATAAGGATTCTACATCTTGTTCAGATATAAAAGAGCTCATTATTTTACTATGCTTTCCTGCCAGAACATCTTTAAAAACTCATGAAAGAACAAATCATCTTGATAGCAAACGGAACAACATTGTACATGAAATAACTAAGAATCGATGACCCTATAATGCAAGCAACACAAATATCAAATAGTTGTGTAGAAAGCACGTTCAAATGCAATATTTGGGCATTTCTTATTCTTGGAACAACAACAGTGAGCAATCAATCCTAAAAATAAATAATTTCTAATATAAATGCACAAACGGTGGTTTGAAGTGAAATTGAGCTGTGAAAAATTATAGATGAAATGGGCAAATTTTGTAACCTAAAAATTTGAGGTGAATGTTTCTTCTAACACATGGGCTTTCATAAAAATAGAGGAAATGTAACCACTTACAACAGACAATGTCAATGAGTGGGTGGAACACAAGGTAGTTTTTTTTTTTACTTCTAACGGATAATGGGTGGCAGAGGAGTGTAGCGCAATTGAGAAAAAATGGTCTGAGAGCGAGACATCGGTGTTCAGGTTCTCACCCTTCCGCGAAAATGATGAATAGTTCGTAGCTGAGGAACGGTATGAGAGAGAGAGACGTCGGTGTTGAAGTTTCCCACTTTTTTCAGGTTCTCACCCTTTTGACCATTCTTCTTTAGGTTCTCACCCTTCGTCGCCCTTTTTTTGTAAAAACATTTATGTGTAGTTACTTTTACATACTCTTTGCACACTGCACTAATGTGATTGACTACATCATTTTTTAATATAAAAATAATTATTTTAGCCAATTACATTAGTAGAGTATACAAAGAGTACTAAAAAATGATTGTATGTAGCATAACTCATTTTTTTAATAATATAAAACGTACACCTAAGCAGGCGTGCACAAAGAAGTGAACCGACTTGTCTATGCAGAAGTAGTGGTAAATGAGAATATCTTATAACCAACCCACCTGGTTATCTCAAATTCGAACTCCTGAAGCGCATACGTGGCTGCCAAGATGAGTTCTAAAATTTAGGCAATTTTTTTTATGCAGAAATTATGAAGACATTAGGGTTTCTTTCCTACTCTATATAAACATATCATTAACACGAAATAGGGGAGGGGGAGAGGCACAAGAGGTAGATTTGAAGAGAGAAAAAAATCACTTCCATGGCCGCCGTTCACTTCAGTTTTCTCTGAAAATTTTTGTTGTCCATTATATTTATGGGTAACTAAATTCTCAAATAGGGCTAGGGATTAAATTGCACATTAGATAGTATTTTTAATTTATATATTTGATTTTCAATTACTAAAACTCTTTTGTTTAATCATTCTCAATTCATCGTTGATGTTTTCTTTTCTGAATAATCATAGAATTTATTCTGTTTATAGATTTAGTCATGCTTTTTCTATTGAATGGATTAGTTCTTTGATTATATTTAGATCAATTATTTATCTATATTGACTTAGTTCTTTGCTGCAATATTGCTTTTTGAGTATATTGTCATCGCTGAATTTTCTCAATAGGGATGATAATTTATGTATTTTAAAAATAGTTAATGATTTTTCAAAAGGTTATATTTGGGTTAATTTTGGTTTATAAATCTATACCTTCCGATTGGAAATTTCAGGAATTAAGTTCTCAATCGAGTTATCCAATGAATTAAGAATAATTAAAATACCAAATTTGTGCAAGGGATTCCCGACACTCTACTGTTCGTCAAATTTGAATACTTTTTCCATTGATCACTTTATTTCACTTTAATTTGCAGTTAAAATTAATCTTTGTTATCCATTACTTATTTAATATTTTCTTTAGTTTCTTTGTTCCTTCTGCTATTCTTTTAATTTGTATCATTATGGAATCGACACCCCAAAGTTGTGCTACAACTACCGCGTTATTCTTTGGGCGTAATCAAATTTTGGTGCCATTGCCAGGAAGACGGTAGAAAAATTGCTAGATAGTTTTTCTTTTTAGCAGTTTGTAAATGAGATAACTTCGTTCTCTCTTTTAGCTTGCTACATCTTTATTTTATTTTATTTTATTCTATATTTTTGTTTTTTTTAGTGTTGCATTTTTCTCTACCTTGCATGCATAGGTATAGAGACGCATTGGGTCGGTTTGCTTGTAGACATGTGTTAGAATCAGAATCAGAGTCTAATTTTTCTAATTCTAAGGAAATGAGTGAACACGGAGATCAACCCACTAGGACCCTTCAGGATCACCTCCACCCTACTTGCACAGCCACACCATCATGCATCATGTTTCCAGCTAATACTCGCTATTCGGATTTTAAAACAGGGATGATACAATTACTTCCTACTTTTCATGGCTTGGAAAATGAAAATTCATATGTGCACATTATGGAGTTTGAAGAAATAGTTGCAACTTTTCATAGTCAAAATGCAATTGATGACATTGTGAGGCTTAAGTTCTTTCCTTTCTCTTTGAAGGATATAGCTAAAAGTTGGCTATACTCGCTGAGACCACGATCTATTGGGTCATAGAATGAGATGACCCAGGTCTTCTTTAATAAATAATTTCTCCAACATAAGACCAATGCTTTAAAAAGGCAAATATCCACCTTTGTACAAAAGGACAGTGAGACTTTGTATCAGTCTTGGAAAAGATTTAAGGAGTTGTTGAATATGTGTCCTCACCATTGGTATGAGAATTGGCGCTTAGTGAGCTATTTTTATGAGGAACTTACACCTAGAGAGCGTCAATTTGTGGAGATGATGTGTAATAGTGAGTTCTTACAAAAAGATCCTGATGAGGCCATAAAATACCTCAATGAGCTTGCTGAAAAAGCTCACACTTGGACTGGACCTAGTGCTACTGAGAGCACAAATAAGTCAACCTGTAGGAAACGTAAATGGTGGTGGAACCATATCAGGAAAGAAAATAATCTAAGGGCTAAGGTTGAGATGCTTATTAGGGAGCTAGAGGTGTTGAAGAATAAAGACTCAAATCGAACACACATGGCTAATCATGCAAAATCTTTTGGACCATATTTTGTGTGTGGCGAGATAGATCACCTGGCCCAAAAGTGTCCCACATTCGTTGAGATGAGAGGGATGTATGAGGAACAATATAATGCCTTAGGTATGTACATGAAACCTATTGCACCTTTCTTTGATACCTACAATCCTGGGTGGCGTAATCACCCCAATTTTAGTTGGAAGTTTGAAAACCAGCAGCCTGCACAACCCCCTAGATCATATCCTGTACCTTCATCTTCTAGAAACTCCTTAGAAGATACTTTACATGCTTTTATTGAGGCACATAGTAAAACTAATCACAAGTTTGAATCTTTGATTATGCAGATCGTTGAAGAAAATAAAGAGATAAAGAGTCATATATCCAAGATAATGAGCTCCTTGAGTGTGAATGAGCGTGGCAAGTTTCCTTCTCAAGCTCAATCTACACCCCAAGGTCAACATATGGCGCAAGGAAATTTGAAAGAGGTCAATGCTATTGTGACAAGAATTGGTACATCCTTACACATCCCAACAACTGATAAGCCAGAGGATGTTTGTTTGAGCTGAAAAATTGCATATTTTAGCTATTTAAAACCAATGCATTTCAACTGCTTCGTGATATTATTATTGGTTTTAGATGGAAAAATAGTTAATAAGCATAAATTCGAGTTGTGATTTTTCATTGATTAATATCATGTTTATGCTTAATTTTATAACTATGATTTAATGGAAAAATATTTCCTCACATATATAATATATTTTTAATAATCTATTTTTCTTTATTATTTATTTCGAGTGTTATTTTTATTTCTTCATTTGCAGCATAAATAAAATTCACGAGATCCGGCTCTGACTAAAAGCGCATGCTTTACGAGTCTTTCAAAGTAGAGTTGCTGAAAAAGATAAAATGTTGAGGACTTTGAATGTAAAAGAATTGTCGGCAAGCGATGTGGAGTTTTAAAGTGAAGAGCCGAAAGAACTTGGGACAAGCTTTAGCTCATTTCTAAGTGGAGTGTATAGCCGAAATAAAGGAGAGTTGCATGTGATGTAGTCAACAATTAAAACCACCGAAAAAGGAAAATGGAAAGCGTGAAAAGAAAGACAAACACATGCAACATCAAAATCTAAGAATGGAAGCACGCCTGGATTTTCAGAATTTACGGAAAGAAAAATCGGTTGGTGCAGCTAATTGATTGGATATTATTTTTTTAGGAATCACGTTTGGCGCCTGGGACTTGGATTTGAGGTATCTATATTATATATATATATATATGTGTGTGTGGCTGGACGTGGAAAGAAATTGAAGACATGCCGAAATTGAGAGACGTGTTTGAGTTAAAGTGTGAAAAAGGGAGAGAGGATGCTTGATTAAAGGAGAGTGTCGGCTGGATTAATGGGAGGTTGCTGGAAAGTAAAGTGGATACGTGGAGACTTGAGAGAAAATTATGGGCTGGAAAGAGTCGGTCATTGAGTATTTAATTGAAGGGAATTGGCTGAATGGAGGGGTGGAGAAATTGAGGTATTAAATTGAGTGAAGAGTGGAGAGAAGTGGGGGGTCTGCGTGAAAAAGAGAGAGGATAGCTAAAGGGAGAGGGGTGAGTCGGTGGAGGATGAAGTGAAGGAGAAGTGCTGGAGCAATTTAACTGGTTGGAGATTTGTCTTGGTTAAAAAGTGAGAGTGGGACGTACGGTAGAGAGTGGGAGAGTTGAGGGAAGGGTTTTGAGTTGAAGAGTCAATTGGCTAGGATTAATTTGATTGGAGGGAGTTGTGTACGTGGAAAGGAATTGGGTGAGTGAAAGAAAGCAAGGTTGGTTTAATTTTTCTGGGAGCTTTAATTGCAGGAGAGTTGGTTGGTTTGAGGTTACGTGGGGAGTGATGAACGTGGAGGGAGTTTTTGCCCAGATTGCTGGTTTCATTTATATTTTCTACAGTTTAGCGACAGCGTGGGTTTTATTTTCTCGTCGTCAATTGGGTTCCAGATTTTATTGTTTTTAAGTTGTTTTCTAGTATTTTGTGTATTTTATTTTAATTTTGTAATGGAGAATATTTCTTTGATTTCTATAGTACTTGTGATGAATATGGTTGGCTAAATTTTCATACTAAGGTTAGAGGTGAAGTTTAATGATTTGAAAATTGCTTTCGGATCGGCGTCAAATTTATTTTGCAAGTTTGATCGATTGAAGGATTTTATTATTGGAAATTTTGATTATCTATATATTTAGCTTGATTCATTGTGATTTCCGAATACAGTGAATGCTTGAGAAATCCCTGTGATAGTTAAATAAATTTGTAAGCGTTTTAATCATCAATCGTTCATGCTCGATCATTCGTAATTTTTTTTCTTGATCTTAAATGCTAAATCTTCCAATTAAACGGAATCATTATTCTAGTTTAATTGAAGTAATTCGATCGGAAACAATATTTTAAATTATTAAATGGATCCTCGAAACCTTAGTCCTTTTTTTTTCCATATCAATACAGCTTATCATTTTAGTTTTGTTTTGTCACGATAAAAATCATCATTTCTATAATCTTATTTTAGTTTCAATTACACATCTCTATTAGTATTTTATTTTAATTTGTTTGAGAGAATTTTTCACATTAGTCAATCCCTGTGGATTCGATCCTGTAAGGTACTACAACACCTGTATACTTGCAGGTAAAACTGCACTAAATTTTAGTTCATTAATTTGAGTTAAAGTTTAGACGCAACAAGTTTTTGGCGCCGTTGCCGGGGATTGCAACGTGTGAAATTTTTTCTAAAAAAAAGAAAAAAAAATATATTTCAGTAATCTTTTGCTAATTTTCTCGTATTTTCTTTTTTGCAGGTACGATTTTTTACGGAAAACAGATCAAGAGACATTGCTTCCATATTCATACCATTTGGTAATCTCAATCCAAAAATTTTTTTTTATTTTACTTTCTTGCTTGTTTTGCATTTAGTTTATAAAAAGAAAAAAAAATATATTTTAATTGGTGCATGCATTAAATAATTTTGAGACCTGTCCATATTTTTTTTATTTTTTATTGTGCTTGATCGTCTATGATGAATGATCTCGTGGCAACGTGATCAAACTGGTAGACTGAGGAGAGAAGAAATTGTTTTAAAAGAATTGGTTGATATTTTGTCTGGTGATTCCAAAAATTCTAATTCTGATACCATGGCTGACAATCATAGTATTCATGATGAACAAGAAAATGAAGAGGCACAAAATAATCCACCAATGAGAACTTTGCGTGAGTATTTGCAACCAACAAGGACAAGTACTCCATCTTGCATGATTTTTCCTACGAATATGGGGAATTTTGATTTAAAACCGGGAGTAATTCAATTACTTCCCAAGTTTCATGGCTTAGATTCAGAAAGTCCTTATTTGCATCTGAAAGAATTTGAAGAAGTTTGTGCAACTTTACAAACCCAAACTATCAATGACGATGTTGTTAGGTTAAAGTTGTTTCCATTCTCTTTGAAAGAAAAAGCTAAAAATTGGCTGAATTCCTTGAGACCAAGATCTATTGGCACATGGCAAGAAATGCAAAGAGAATTTTTGAAAAAGTTTTTTCCTACTCATAGGACCAACACTCTTCGCAGAAATATTATGAATTTTTCTCAAAAGGAAAATGAAACATTTTTTCAGTGTTGGGAACGTTTTAAAGAATTATTGCTAACTTGCCCACATCATGGCTATGAAACTTGGCGCACCATTAGTTTTTTCTATGAAGGTTTAACATCTCAGATGCGCCAGTTTGTAGAAATGATGTGTAATGGTGAATTTTTAAATAAAGATCCTGATGATGCTTGGGATTATTTTGACCAATTAGCTGAAAATGCCCAATCTTGGGATAACACAGATCGTTCTGATCGGTCAAATAAGCCCAAACTCAGTGCCATGTCTCAAGAAGGTATGTATGTTCTTAAAGGAAATGATGATGTAAATGCTAGGATAGCAAGTCTGGCAAGAAAAGTCGAAGCCATGGAACTTAGGAAGGTAAATTCGGCTAAGGTCATTGAAAAAGAAGACGAAAATTGTGGCATTTGTGAGATTAGTGGACACCTAACTCAGGATTGTCCAACAATCCCTGCTTTTAAAGAGGTGTTGCATGAACAAGCAAATGTCATGAATTCTTATAGGAGACCATTTTCTTCCCCTTATTCGGAAACATATAATCCTGGATGGAGAAATCACCCCAATTTTAGTTGGAGGAATGAGTCCAATTCAAATCAAAATCCTCAAGGGCCTTCTTCATCTACACCTTATGTGCCTCCACATAAGAAAAGCCTTGAGGAGACATTACAAACTTTTATGCAGGGACAAGCCAATATCAACACTCAGACAATGCAGGCCATTACTGAGATGAGAAGTTCTATTAGCGACTTGACATCTGCATTGCAAGCTCAAGAAAAGGGTAAGTTTCCTGCTCAACCTCAGCCGAATCCCAAAGGTAAATTTGAGGTAAGAAATTCAAATCCCTCTGATTCAAAATTTGAACATGCCAAGTCCATCACCACTCTACGCAGTGGAAAAATAATTGATAAGAGTATTTCAACAACGAAAGTTGATGAGACCAAAACTCTTTAAATTCCAAGAGTGATGGTGAATTGAGAAAGTTGAGCTAGATATGCCGGTGAAAGCCGCAATACCTGCTCCATTTCCCCAAAGGTTGCAACATTCTCCCAAATTGGTTCAGAATACTGATATTCTTGAAATTTTCAAGCAGGTAAAAATCAACATTCCGTTGTTGGATGCAATCAAACAAATTCCATCGTATGCTAAATTTTTGAAAGATTTGTGCACAATGAAGCGTACAATGAAGGTGCAGAAGAAGGCTTTCCTAACTGAGCAGGTAAGCGCCATCCTCCAGAAAAATTCTCCACCAAAGTACAAAGACCCGGGTTGTCCAACCATTTCTTGCGTGATAGGAAATTTTAAAATTGAAAAAGCTTTACTTGACCTTGGAGCCAGTGTTAACCTCCTACCCTACTCGGTATATGAGCAGTTGGGTCTTGGTGAACTTAAACCCACCAAGGTAACACTCCAACTTGCTGATCGTTCAATTAAGATACCGAGAGGGATAGTTGAGGATGTGCTAGTGCAAGTAGGCAAATTTTATTTTCCAGTGGATTTCATTGTTTTGGACACGGAACCTGTCTTTGATGTTTGCACTCAAATTCCTATCATTTTGGGTAGGCCATTCCTTGCGACTTCAAATGCTTTAATAAATTGTAGGAGTGGTGTGATGATAATTTCTTTTGGCAACATGACTTTGGAGTTGAATATTTTTAATATCTGTAAACAACCTGGTGATGACGATGATGTGCATGAAGTTAATTTGATTCAAACTCTTGTGCAGAATGAATTTGATTTGTCAATTTTTTCTGACCCCCTTGAGGCTTGTTTGGTTCATGGTAAAAATTTTGATGATGATTCTGTGCTTGCATCTATGAATTTTTTGCTAGAATCTACTCCTATAATGGACACTGATAAATGGAGAACACGTTTTGAGGAATTACCACCTCATGATGTCGTGTCTCTCCCCTCAAGTGTTCAAACACCAAAACTCGACTTGAAACCTCTACCTGCTGATCTCAAATATGCATTTTTAGACCAAGCAGAGACATTACCAGTGGTCATCTCATCAAAACTTGATGAGATTCAGGAGAAAAAATTAATTGGTGTTCTCATTGAACACAAAGAGGCAATAGGATGGACCATAGCTGACATCAAAGGTATCAGTCCTTTGATTTGTACCCACAGGATATATCTAGAGGACAATGCCAAGCCCTCTAGAGAAATGCAACGTAGACTGAACCCCAATATGAAAGAGGTTGTTAAAGCAGAGGTGTTAAAACTTCTGGATGTAGGGATCATTTACCCTATTTCTGACAGCAAATGGGTTAGTCCTACGCAGGTGGTACCCAAGAAATCTGGTGTGACTGTAGTTAAGAATGCTAACAATGAATTGATCCCAACTAGAGTTACTACTGGTTGGCGTGTGTGCATTGACTACAGAAAACTAAATTCTGTCACTAGAAAGGATCATTTTCCCCTACCATTCATGGATCAAATCATTGAACGTGTGGCGGGCAATAAATTTTATTGCTTCCTAGATGGTTATTCTGGATATAACCAAATTGAGATTGCTCCTGAAGATCAAGAAAAGACCACTTTTACATGTCCATTTGGTACCTTTGCATATCGAAGGATGCCATTCGGACTTTGTAATGCTCCTGCTACATTTCAAAGATGCATGATGAGTATATTCAGTGACATGGTAGAGCGTTTTGTTGAAATATTCATGGATGATTTGGGCAAGTCTTGCTAGATCTAGGAGCTAGTGTTAATTTGATGCCTTATTCCATTTATTTGCAGCTTGGTTTGGGTGAAATTAAGCCTACTTCTATTATGCTTCAATTGGCTGATCGTTCAGTTAAGAAACCGAGAGGGATAGTTGAGGATGTTTTGATCCAAATTGACAAGTTTTATTATCCTGTTGATTTCTTAATTTTGGACACTCGGTCAGTTGTTGAGTCTAATTCTAAGGTTCCTCTCATATTAGGTAAACCTTTCATTGCTACTGCTAATACACTTATAAATTACAGGAATAGGTTGATGAAACTATCTTTTGGAAACATGACCATGGAGGTCAACATTTTCCATATTGAGAAACAGCCAATAGATGATGAGTGCAACCAAGCGTACATGATTGACGCACTCATAGACAAGGGAGTTCACACAACTCATGATTTTGATCCCCTTGAATATTCCCTTGTTAATTCTGAGTTTGATACTATTAGTGATTCATCTAATATTGTTGATATTTGTGCTGTTTTTTATAAAACTCAGGATTATGGAACACAAAGTTGGCAACCGAAATTTGAGGAGAAGAAATGTGAAAGATAGATTCCTGTAAGAATGAGAGCACCAAGAGTTAAATTAAAACCTTTGCCTAAGTCAAAAATCTATAAGGTTAAAATGAAAACGTTTCATGGTCAAAATATTCTTAGGAAGAGTTTTTAGCCAATTGACCGAGTATACTTATATAATTTTGGATTTCACAAGCACCAAGGAAAACTTTGGTTTAGGTGGACTAGCCCCTTTGTAGTGAAAAATATTTTTAAAAATGGGGCTGTAGAAATAGAGAATCCTAAGGATAATCGGATCTATAAAGTAAATGATTAATGCCTTAAAGTATTAATTGATAGGCAAGTTCCGGAAGTGGAAGACATTCCACTTGTGGATCCGGTCTATCAACCTTGACCACACCACCCAAGTATGTTTTTCTTTATTTGTTTTTGTTTTCTCTTATTTTCTTTATTTTCCTTTTTGTTTACTGTTGTTTTCTTTGTTTTTGATTGTAGGATAGTTTCATTTCGTAATTTCAGGTTACCATCTTTGGTGCTTAGCGAGCAATCCTTGTCACTCATTAGGTGTATTCTATCATTTTTAGTTACTCTCCATTCAATTTTGATTCTTAAACATTGATGACAATGTTTTATTTAAGTTGGGGGGTGGTGGTGCAAATTCAGTATTTACAATGCTTGTTGGAAACTCTGTGGCATATTTTTATATGTCAATTTTTTGCATCACATGTGTACTCATTCTCATTCATTACCATCTTCGTGAATTCACCAAACCCACCATAATCATTTTCTACTGATGTATTCATAGAACCCCTAATGCACTCATCCAAGTTTTGTGATAAGATGGTGGATTGAGACATGGCTAGAGAACTCTTTTGCTTAAGTATTCATTCATGTGAGTTTGGAGAGAATTGAGAGCATACAAATACATTAAATTGTGATAAGCATTTATTGATCTGTTGAATTGGATACTTCTTTTGAGAATATCATTACATGGTTTGTGGTAAGATAGTGGATATACTTGGAATATGACGAAGGTCAACTTAGGATTAACATTTGAGCCTTTCAATCTAACCCTTTCCATCATATACCCCTAGTAGCCAACTTTGAGCCAATAAACACATGTAGCTTTTTCTTTTCATATTCTCATCTCATCCATGCCTCTCCACGTTAGAGTATAACCTATACACTTATTTTCTTACAATTTTTACTTCCAAGTGTATACTAGGTATGGAATTTTTATTTTCTTTTTTTATTTTATCATTTTCAATTAAAAAAAGAAAAAAAGAAAAAAAAAAGGAAGAGTACAAGTTGCAAAGTGTTCAATTGAGTGAGCTTCGAAAAAAAAAAGTAAAGGTTGGTAGAAATGGCAAGAATACCAAAGTGGCATGTGTTTGTCCATCAAATTATTGAGAGAGAGAGAGAGAGAGAGAGAGAGAGAGAAGAGGAAGAAGAAGAAAAAACATTATTATTTGATGATCTGAAAAGTTGAAGAGTACATCAAGTGAGAAGTGTGGTCTATTGAGATGTTTAATAAAATTCTCATTGTATGTACTTGGAAGTTTTTGAATCATTTTCATCTTTTTTTTTTTTCATATAACCCCGAACCCAAGCCACTTTACAACCTTTTGTGTTGACTATTTTGATCCTAAGTAAGCTGTTGAAAAAACTGGTGGAAGTCTCATTTGTTAGTATTCCTATTATAAGATCAATTTTTGCTTGTTTCTTGTACATAATTGCCTAATTTCCTATGAGAGTGTGTGTACGCCCATTGTCAACTCCATAGAGAGAGCCTTTACATGAAACACTATTATACCCGTGAGTTATGGAGTTAAACATTTTGCTTGAGACGTTCTTGATGTTGCATGTGTCAAGGTTAGTGGTAAGATGGTTATAACTTAGAAAACACATACACACTTTGTGAATGGTAGGGCTGAGTAGAAATCCTAACATTCGACTCCGATCTCGACTCCGCTTCGGCTTCGCTCCGAAGTCGGAGTCGAAGTTTTTTTTCATTGGAAGTCAGAGTTGGAGTCGGAGTCGGAGGTGGAAGTGTTCCGACTCTGCCTTCGCTCTGATCTGACTCCGACTCTAATTCCGACTCCGACTCCGACTCCGACTTCCCCTCCGACTCCGACTCCGATATTGTGCATATTTCATAAAAATATGTGTTTTCAATATATTAACATCTAATAAATAATAATGTATAAACACTATAATGAAAAAAAACATGTAACATTATAATACTAATGTATAATAACATGTAAAACTAATGGATAAACACAACTATATAAATAAAAAATTTATAATAACATGTAATAGTAATGTGTTAATAATTAAATTATTGATGATATGGATTTTATATAACTATATTTATATAGTTAGTTAAACTCAATAGTCAATAATATATTAGCGGGCCCATTAATTATTATAAAATAATATATTTATAATAGCATAGTAGGCTAGTAGCATGGCCCTATATTTTACATGTTTTTATAAAAATATATGTATTTTTTTATACATTAACCATATATATTTATATATTTTATATAACTATACCTTATATAGTGAGTTAAATACTAGTATGAACAAATGTACCTAAAATAATACACTTAAAGTCTTATATTATAATAACATCTAACACTAATGTACCTAATATACCATGTAGTACTAATACTAATGTATAGTAATACTATACAATCTATAGACTATAATAACATGTAATACTAATAATGCATTAAGCAATAAGCCACTAATGCTGCAATGCATAATAACATATTAATATGTAATACTAATATATAATAATTAATGTATAATAACATTTAATACTATTGTATAACATAATAACATGTACTAGTAATGTATAATAATCAATGTATAATAACATATAACACTAATATATAAATATTTAAAGTATAATAATATTTAATAGTAATGTAAAGTAATCACTAATCAATCTATAATAACATGTAATACTGATAATGTTTAAACATTACTAATTTACTATAAGTTAATATATAATATATAGTTATATTATATATAATTATAGATTATATATATACTATATATATTAACTATACTATTATATATAATATATACTTTACTAGTATAATTATAGACTATATATATAAAAACTATATTATATATATAGTATAGTTTATATATATAATATACTATATAACTATATATATACTGTATAGTATTAGACTATATATATTTATACTTATATAATATATATAGTTATACTTATATAATATATAGTTATATTATATATATTAACTATACTATATAATACTATAGTTAATATATATAATATTAAAACAAAATTAAATTTTGATTTAGGGTTTAAAAAAAATGGGGCTCAAAATGACCAAAACAGAGCCCAAACGGCGTCATTGGACTCTGTTTTGGTCACAAAAACAGAGTAAATTAAAAATCAAAGTAAAACGACGCTGATTTTGGAGTAAAACGTCGCCGTTTTACTTCAGTCAGATTCAATTCCCCCCCTGACCCTCAGTCCCTCACAGCTCACTCAGATTCACTTGAATCACTTCAATTTAATTCCTCTCACAGCTCACTCCTTGAAGGAACCCTAGCTCAGCCCTCACGAAACGACGCCATGATCTCAACCCCAGCCTAGCCCCAGCCTCCGATGGCGTTGTTGCTTCTCCATATAGTTAATTCCTCTCTCTCTCTCTCTCTCTCTCTCTCTCTCTCTCTCTCTCTCTCTCTCTCTAACGGAAATCAATGTTTGTACATCTTTTAAATTTCTCTAATGAATAAAGTCTTGCCATACATGTACTTTGTCAATACTCTATCTTGGTTTTTTTAAAGATCTGTTAAAGTTTATTCATCTGAAAACTCGCCATGGGATTTGTGGATTGTAGAGGTCAAACGAATATGTAGGATTAGTTTGAAAGCTCGTGATAACGTAGTAAATACTGTGGAGAAGAGAAGATTTGTTGGATATAAACAGAGCACAGATTCTTTATGGGTGCTTCTCGTGTTGATTTGGAGGAGATCGTTCAGAAGTAGATGTTTGTATGGATTTAGATATTATTGCAGGATCTTTATGCCATTTCAGGCTGATGCATGTGCTATAGAACTGATCTCTCTCTCTCTCTCTCTACGCTTCTGGTTTTTTTCTTCCTTCCTCGGTTGTTGTTTATTACTGCTATTCTTGATCCGTGGTTCAAATTAGTTACTCAAGCATATTGGTTCAAGAAAATATTGGGTGAGAAGAAGGGTGAGAAATTTGTTGCACTCCTCAATAGGGATATGTAATATTTATATGAACAATATGTAGAGTTTGATGGTGGGCAAGTAACTGGTTCTAAACAAACTTAGAGCGGTGAAGCTAGTGCATCAATGAGGAGTAGTAGTAGTACTGTTACAGAATATGATCCCTTGGATTTTTTGATAGAGTTCTATAAAGAGCATACAGCATCCTTGATGGATTGTAAGCCGGAGTTAAAGCGGTATTTGTTGGAGAACATTAAGATTCCTATGGGGAGTTTCAAAATTTTAATTTGGTGGAAAATCAACTCCACCAAGTATCCGGTTCTTGCACTAATGGCAAGAGATATCTTAGCCATTCCAATCACCACCATTGCATCTGAGTCAGCATTTAGCACAGGAGACCGTGTCCTGGATCCGTTTAGGAGTTCTTTGGCTCCTAGAACTATAGAGGCTTTTGTGTGCTCGCAAAACTGGTTGAAGTCCACTCCTATATGCTTGAGTCAAAATTATTCGGAAGCCATTGATGATGCAGAGAGCTATAAGCTAGAATCAGGTAATGTATTTAGAGATCTTTTTAAGTTGTTATATAAGTTGATTTTGACATTTTGTAATACTAATCTCCTATATTTTAACAACTTAATGTAAAATTAGCCAATTCTATGGCCAGAATACTTCATGAAGATCATTGACAATCTTGTTTATAGTATCTGTTAAGGCGAAAATTGTTTAGGATTAGATGACTAAATGATAAGGTTTATCTTATCATTATTTGACTAAATGATAAGGCTTATCTTATCATTATATTTGAATTTGTTGGATGAATGTAAAATAATTATTTATTTATCTCTAAACAATGTTAAGCTTATCTAGAAGTCTTAGGTGATGTTTAGATAAGTCTTTGAAGTTAAAATCGAGTCCTGGTATATTCAGAAGAAAGCTGAACAGATTAAGTCAATCCAGAAGATTGTTATTCGCGATATGTTAGCAGTTCGTCGGAACATGTCTTCGCAACTGTTGCTAACCGTCAGTAGAGTCCTACTGTGACTGGAACTCTTTCCAGACTTTCTATTTAAAGGGATTCGGTTTTGTATCTTATTATGGACTTTGAGCCACGAATTTCAAAGAGGGGATTCTGAGCATATGTGTGAGAGAATTCACTTAAGAATTTTCATGGAGGTTTTCATCTCTCTTTAAGTGTGATCGTACTCCGGTGTTGGAGGATCGTGTAATTGGAATTCAAACCCTAGAGTTCTAGGAGGAAATGCAACATTTGAAGATCGCCAGAAGTTCTGGCTGCTACTGCGGTAGAAGAAAAACGGGTCGTTTGTCTTGGCAAGTAAGATAGTCGAATTGCAAAGGTTTTGTAATTGATGATTACTTGTAATTGTTCTTCAAATAATAAGATTGACTTTCCTGGGTTTGGCTGCCCCGTAGGGTTTTATCTTTAAAAATTTCTTTAAAGGGTTTCCCTTCGTAACCAATCATGATGTCTTACAAATTTGTTTATTCTCTTTGAGTATTTTGATTCATTTATTAATTCTAGATATTGAGATCTAATCAATTTTTTTCAAGGATTTTGGTAGATAATTTCGTGGTTTTACAGGGGTATGTTGGGCTTTTCAGTATCTTATTTCAATTTTGCTTTCTTTATTTTTATAAATTTATATAGTATATTATTTCCTTACTAATTTTGTTCTTTTTTTTCAGGCACAAGTTGAAAAAGGACATTTGTTGTAATTTGTATTGGTTCTATTATTGCAAGTTGTAAGTTGTAACTTATTGATGGAATTAGAACTTGTTGATGGATGGTGAGACATGAGTTGGTTGGATAATTTGGGAGGATAGATGATGGAATTTGGATGGGTTAGATGATGGGTGTTTTTGGCTTTGTATTATTTTGTTTGTTATTGTTGTTGAAAAGACAATAGCATGGGGATGCTAGATTTGGTTGTGTTTTTTTAACTTGTAATTTTGTATGAATTATTTTAGTTTGTAATTTTGGTTATGTATTTTTAATTTGTAATTTTGAATGAATGATTTTATGTTGTAATTTTGGTTATGTATTTTTAGTGTGTGTATTTAGTTTTAATTTAGTTTTTAATTTTGGTTGCACATTTGAATTTAGTTTTATTTTTTATAGTGTGATGGATTTTGAATTTAGTTTTATTTTCTAGTATGATGGATTTAATGTGTGTATCAGGTTCTAAGGAGTAAGGATCTTCATTGTGTTGATAATTTTGATTAGATAAATTAGAAACCTCAAATTATATATAAAAAAAATATGATATAGAAACCCAAATCCGATTAGAGTCCCAAATTGTAAAATTGAAATGTTAACTAGGTTAAGGAAAAAAAATCCAAAATAAAAGCCCAACTCCGACAAGTCAGAGTCGGAGTTGGAGCGAAGTCAATTGCAACCGGAGTTAGAGTCGGAGGTCGGATTCGACCTCCGACAAAGTTAGAGTCGGAGTCAGAGGACGACAATTCCGACTCCAAACAGGCGGTGCTCAGTCCTAGTGGATGGCTATTAGTGGATTGTTTGTGGTAGGGTTATTGGATTCGTTAAATTGTTTTGATGTGTGAATCTGGAAAATGTGACTTAGTGGCCTTTGTTTGTGATTTTTTTTTGTCTCTTTCATTGTTTTAACATGAAAATGGCTAGGGACTACAATAAGTAAGTTGGGGGGTGTGATCAGTGAGTGAAAGTGCACTTTAAATACCCTATTATTGGATTAAAATGTTAAATGTGAATAGAAATCGTAGGAATTAATGTGTATTCTTGAATTGAGTTTCTATTTACGATGGAATACTCCTCAGCAGTTTTTTTATGTTTAATTTCAGAGTTTATAAAAGAGCAAGTCAAATTCAAAGGAGGAGCTTCATGGGATTTGAGAGCAACTTGGACCAAGAAAAAAAAGAATAGAAAAAAGAAATCACGAAAGGAGACTGCAAGAAGTCTAAATCTGAAATTTGCTATGAGATAGTCTGGACATATTTTAGTATTTTGACTGTAACGTTTTACTCATATATCAGATTGATTCGATTCTTGATGTATTAGAAAGATATCTTAAAGGGCTATAAATTTGTCTCTAATAAGGATTTCCAAATTCGAACTACTGAAATGCATACATGGCTGCCAAGATGAGTCCTAAAATTTAGCAATTTTTTTATGCGGAAATTATGAAGACATTAGGGTTTCTTTCCTACCCTATATAAGCATATTATTAGCATGAAATAGAGAAGGGGGAGGGGCACAAGAGGAATATTTGAAAAGTGGAGAAAATCACTTCCATGGCCGCCTTCACTTCAGTTTTTTCTAGAGATTTTTGTTGTCCATTATATTTATGGGTAACTAAATTCTCAAGTAGGGTTAGGGATGAACTTGCACACTAGATGTTATTTTTAATTTATGTATTTGATTTTCAATTACTAAAATTCTTTTGTTTTATCATTCTCAATTCATCGTTGATGTTTTTTTCTTCGAATAATCATAGAATTTATTTAGTTTATAGATTCAGTCATGCTTTTTCTATTGAATGGATTAGTTCTTTGATTATATTTGGATCAATTATTTATCTATATTGATTTAGTTTTTTGCTGCAATATTGCTTCCTGAATATATTATCGTCGCTGGATTTTCTCAATAGGGATAATAATTTACGTATTTTAAAAGTGGTGAATGATTTTTCGAAAGGTTACATTTGGATTAATTTTGGTTTATAAATCTATACCTTTCGATTGGAAATTTCGGGAATTGAGTTCCCAATTCAGTTATCCAATGAATTAAGAATAATTAAAATACCATATTTGTGCAAGGGATTCCCGACACTCTACTATTTTTCAAATTTGAGTACTTTTTCTATTAATCACTTTGCTTCACTTTAATTTGCAGTTAAAATTAATTTTTGTTCTCCATTACTTATTTAATATTTTTCTTTAGTTTCTTTGTTCATTCTGCTATTCTTTTAATTTGTTTTCCTGTAGAATCGACACCCCAAAACTGTGCTACAACTACCGCATTGTTCTTTGAGCGTAATCAAGTGAACTGACTTGTCTATGTAGAAGTAGTGGTAAATGAGAATATCTTATAACCAGCCCACCTGGGTTATATCAGAAAATCAACCCTCCAATCTGAACACGACATGTCATCATATTTGCATAATTACTATGCATCTCACTACACTTGAACACATCATGTAACAGCCTGCTAGAAATTCAATGGCAAAATTTCTATAGACTTAAGGAATCTCGTGAAAACGCCGTAAGTTTTCATGAATCGGCTAATCGCAAAGTTTTAGTCTGTCAACATAATCAGTGTTATCACTCACTATGGTGCCGGAAATGTAATTTTAATTGTTTGAGGCAGTTAGAAGTGTCAGAATACGTTATAGTCTACACCATTAGACTCAGTTGAATATTTAAGATTTTATGGCGCAATAACTCATTTTCATAATTTCGGACGAAATGCCTGTTCGAAACTGTGAAATCTTTTTTAGGGGAACTTCGGGGTTGAGTTTTGATAAACGGCTTTTACTATAGGTTAATATGAATACTTAGGATTTTTCAGTACTAAGTTTATTGTTCTTTTTTTTTTTAGTGAATAGTAATCTCGATAAGCGTACTAAGTGCAGTGTTTTCAAAATCACAGTGTGGAATGTCCAAATTAGGTTAGAGAAGTTTAATTTGGACACTTGGCAAAAACTTAACCACACATAGTGAATAGTATTAGATATTTGGCATAAAGAGGAACCATTAGATGGATTTGTGAAGGAAATTAAGGTGTAAGATCATGCCATCTAAGCAAAACCTTTTTCATCTGATCAACCAAATTGAGTTAGATCAAAGAAGGTTTCAACCCTAGTGAAACCCTAAATAGTTAGAATCCAATTGAAACCCCAAAAATTTGGTTGAAACTGAAACCCTAAACGGTTTCCCCAAACCCTAAAGTTGGCCTTTAAACCCTTTTTTATCCAATTTCTAGTATTGTGTTTAATCACTTGATTAAATTACTTCCATAAGCTATTAATTTCTTAAATTTTTGTTATGACATCATTATCCAACCTTTTAAACCTCAGAAATTTGATTGGGCCAAGAAAAATTGGATTTGGACTTGATAGCATCTCAAACCCTAACCAAACCCCTTTAAACCCCAAATTGAAGCCCACTTGGTTGAGGCATACCAAGGCCCACGAATTTGGCCACCTTGGCAAAGCTTATTGAAGAAGTTTCCTCCCCCACATGGCAGACCATCCACTGCCCTTGGCTGCACCCAATAGTGCCTTGATGAGATGGAGAAACCCACCCTATCAACCTCCTTACCTCACAGTTTCTGCAAGCAGTCCTTTCCCCTCTCTATTCTCCACTTTATGTCACATAGCTACATCCAATCAATGGTCATTCAAGTCCATATCTTCCCCCTCCAAAAGTATAGAGTCGTGCAAGACACACTTATTTCCCTTTAATCACTTCTTCACCACGTTCTTAGAGAGAAACCCAAAAGAGCTCTCTCGGGCAGATTTCTGGGTCTTTTTGCATGGAGATTTTCGACCCTTTGTAAGTATTTGCACACAATGACTCCTTCATAAAAGTTGTTTCTATTTGAGTATAATTTTCGTAAATATATTATTCGTATCATTCCATGGTCATTTGGTTGGTCAAAAGTATTTTTAACCATGGAAAGGTCATTCTGGGCGTGAATCTGGAGAGTATGTTATGTTTTGAGGTTTTTGACCAAGCTAATGGACATATCTTGGTCTGAAAATTTTATGAAGTATTTTTAGCATGTGTTTAAGAGTGTTCATTGAGGTTTCGTTGCATGAATAAAGTTTTTGATGATAGATTTTCTTAGATCTAGAAACTTGAAAATTGGAAGTGGCAAAACAGTTTTTATTTGGAGAAAGTTTGAATATTTTGAGGTTTGATCTTACTCTAAAGGCTCTGATATTTTTATATGATGATCCTAAATCTCTTATTTTCATGTTAGGATGTTATTTCGAAAATATTTACTATTAGTTTTAAAGATATGATTTTTCTATGCAATAGGATTTCGGTTAGGCCTAAGATTTGATGTTTTTAGGTTAGATCCATGTTTTATTGAGTTTTAGCCAAGTGATTTTAAGTTTGATGGTTGGATCTTTTTTAAGACACATTATTAAACTATGTGATACTTTATTTCGAAGATCTCACATTCTTAAGCCATTGATCAAGAGATTTATCAAAGCTAGTTGAGGAAAAAGTTTCTGTTTTTGCACTAAGTGTAAAACCAAAAACTCCAAGTGTTATTTTGTGATTTTGGTGACTTTAATTTGATGATTTAAAGTATGGTTGATCTTAGGATGATGTTATGAATATTTTAGAAGTAAGATTTGATTTTTGAAATTCTAGGAGATGTTTTGATTTAGGGTCAAAGCTTGTGATTCAAGTGTTTGGATCTTTTTACAAAAAAAGTTTGGTGTTGATTATTAGCTTTTTCTAAATGGATGTTTTAAGTATGGTTGTAAACTTAGAATAGGAAGATCTTTGTTGCAAAATTTTGGTTTAAGCGTAAATTTTGAAGTTGAAAGGAATTGCAACAAAAATCAAGAGAAATGACCTATGGATGTTTCGGTCATAGTGTGTTTTCCATAGTTGTGATTTGTTTTAAATCTTTCTGAGTTAATATTTGAGTTTAGGATAAAATTTACATGAGGAATGTAAATTTTAAAAATTTTTGGAGTCAGGATGTGAAATCCTTAAGTTAGGGGTAAAATAGTCATTTTCCCATATGTAGAGGGTAAAATGATAATTTTACTCTAAGTTGTCTCTTTTACACATTTCTAATTGTTAGTAATTAAATTTTTAATTTTTAGAATATCCTCTTACACTTCCTCGTGTTTCGCGCTTTATTCTCGTAGAACGCGACTATCGAGGTAAGATAGCTTCTAACTTACTATCAGTTTACTGTGTATATATGATGGGTAAGGGAACTACAATTTATGTATGTATATTATCATATATGTCATGCCATGCCACGTCATTACATGCTTATCTGTTATGCATGATTTATTCTGTCATGAATATTTATCTGTTACACAATCTATTCTGTCATGTATTGCTATATGTTATAAGTATGTCAAGTTAAGTATGACATCTATTATATGTATGTTAAGTCATATAATATTCACTATTGCAAGTATGTCATGTTAAATATGTTGTCTATTACATGTTATACTATGTTACGAAATGTTTCTATCTCAAGTAAGTCATGTCTTTTGAGTTACGTTCAAGTTAGTTATGTCTAGGATACTCGTAATGTAATCATTATGATTGTCCAAACATCTCCACTTGTAATTCACACGAGGTACTTTTGGCGAAATCATTTTGATTGTCAGAATGTCGTTCAAGTTCAGTTATGTAGATACTCCCAGCGTAATCATTTTGATTGTTAGGGTATCTTATTTAAAATACTCGTGATGGAATCATTCTGATTGTCAGAGTATTACTAAGTACTCTTGGTGTAATCATTATGATTGCTAGGGTACGTGTTTTAAGATACTCGTGATGGAATCATTCTGATTGTCAGAGTATTATTAAGTACTCTTGGTGTAATCATTCTGATTGTTAGGGTACGTGTTTTAAGATACTCGTGATGGAATCATTCTGATTGTCAGAGTATTACTAGGTACTCCTGATGTAATTATTCTGATTGCTAGGGTACGTGTTTTAAAATACTCATGATGGAATCATTCTAATTGTCTGAGTATCTCTGATGGAATATGTTGGGCAGAATCATTCTGATTGTGCACTATTCCTGACGAAACGACTGGCGGAATCATTTTTTATTGTCAGAATTCAAGTCCAAGTTTATGTTAACTAAAGAAGCAAGATTCCAAGTTTATGTTAAGTCAAGTTTCAGATTAAGTGCATGTTAAGTTAAATTTCAGATCAAGTTCATGCCATGTTATGTTATGTTATGCTCACGTACTTGTTATATTCATGTTCACGTTAAGTTTCAAGTTCATGTTCATATCATTTTATGTTCATGTTTATGATATGTTCAAACTCATATTCATGTTATGTTATGTTCAAGTTCACGTTATGTTCCAAGTTCATGATTCTGTCATGTTATGTTCACTTACATGTTATTTTCAAGTTCACGTTCATCTTATGTTGTGTTCACGTTCACATTATGTCTTAAGTTCACATTTATGTCGTGTTATGCTCAGGTTTATATTAAGTTCAAGTTCATATTTATGTTATGCATGTTCATGTTCATGCCATGTTTCAAGTTCATGTTATGTTTCAAGTTCACGTTCATGTTATGTTGCTAGTCTACGTTATGTTTTAAACTTAAGTTCATGTCATGTTAAATCAAGTTCAGTTCACGTTTAAGTTCAAGTTATGTCAGTTATGTCATGCTATATGTTAAGTTATTCTATATTTACTTACGACTTTAATTATGCATTCATGCTTTTACTTTCATGCATGCACCATTAACTTGTGTGGGAGTTTCTTGTTAATTTACTGAGATTTGTAATCAAATCTCACTGTGGTAGTCCCAACTACCATTCCCCCCAAATGGTAGGCGATGTGTCAGGATCAGAGTAGGGAGCAGACATTGGTGGACTGAAGGAGGTTGACTAGACGCCGCAGACACGACACAGAGCTTACAGCTTCAATAGTTAGTTCTTAGATAGTATTCTGACCTCGTTAGTCGAGTTACATGAGTTACTCGACGAGCTTTCTCAATAGTGTATTTTGGTAATGTAAATATGGAGTCTAGTCTCCCATATTTTTGAGGTTAAAGTCTTCTAAAACTCGTACTGAAATCATGGATGTTTATTTTGTTAAGTATGCTTAGATTACGATTTAACTATTTGGGATATTATAAGTTTGGTGCATAGTATTGCTCAAAAAAAAAAAAATTATCCGCTGCGAATATTGTATAATGCTAGATGCATGTTATGAATATTGCATCTTATATGTCATGAACGGGGGTAGGTAACCATATGTTGTATGTCCCGACACTTTAGATGTCCATTCGATCCCAAGTGGAATCTGAGGGCGTCACACATCACCTCTTTCATTTCTTCATATTCAAACCCACACCCGATCCTATTCAAACCCACACCTAACAACACTTGCATCCATTCCAACCGAAAGTCGACGGCACCCCACTCCATCCCAACCCAAAGTCGACGGCAGGGAACCCGTAACTACCTCTTGAAGGAGCTTGCGCTCGACGACACCCTACTCATCCTAAGAAATTGCATTTTCATTGGATTGGTTGCTAAAATGTGTATATTTTGAATTTTTCATGCTTAACAGAACTTGTATTGGAGTTAGATCTCATTTTGAGGTGATTGTAATCTGGGATATGGAAATTATCTTGGCATGGATTGATAACTCATCTAAATCTATGAATACCAATTGTTTGTAAAAAAGTCTCAAAGCCCTTTGGGCCTTCGGCCACGGCACCCCACCAAAAATATGAAGGCCACCCAACACTATAATAGTAGTTTACGTTTCCGAAATGTGGAAATCAATTACATAAATTTTAATTAGAGCCATTAAGTGGGGCCACATCATTGTCTAACTATATGCAACTAATCAAATAAATAATTGGGGCCATATCATGTTTGTGTTTGAGCTGCAGTAACTTAGCCAGCCCTCAAAGACTTTGCTGACTTTGTTTGGTTCCTTTGATGGCAGGTACATGGGCTATAGATCCCTTTGTATATTTGAAGTCCCCCCACCACTATCCAAATTCCTACCAAGCCAATTGTTGGATTTTAAGAGCATTCATATTTGACATTTCCTCCTAAATATTAGGCATTCAGACTTGGGAAAAACTTTTTACCTGATTATTTTTTATTTTTTGTATATCACAGCCAAGCATTTATGGTAACATTTTCTTCATTCAGTGGCATTTTGAACCATGAGCCTTTGAACCATCAGTTTGCAATTGAACCATGAGCCTTTGGTAGCATTTTGAACCATGAGCCGCTGGAGGATTTTCTGCATTATACCAAACTTACCCTAACTAAAAGCACGAAGTAGCAAATGGAGTTCTTCCATATTTTCCAGCAAATGGCAAAGTTCAGATTCTCATTCCAGTTTAAGTATGTCCACTTCAAGAGGGAAAGACAAAGCGAATTGACATCATTGACATCGTGGTTGTTTTTTATGGAAATTTTTGCTGTAATTTTTATGTATGCCAAAAATATTAATGTATGCCATGCAGTGCTTCGACTCATGTAAGCTGTTTTAGCTCTAGCTTTGGACAACTAATTTGTAATGAACATATGATATAATAAATATGTAAGCTATTATTTTATTACATCGTTTGCAGTTTCCCTGTTTTGAAAAAGTACTTGCATGACATGCATGCATACTCAAATATCAAACCTTGCAAAAAGATTTTGATAGAAGATCAATGACATCATTTCGAAAGTCAAATATTCCTAATTACATAAGTATATAACACTTGGGCCAAATACATGAGTTCAAAAACAAAGCTTCAAATTCATCAATCCATAAAATCTTCCAAAAATATTGATCTTCAATCTTGGATCAAATTAACTTCTCTTCACAAACTTCTAATGCTTCACAACCCTCCTGTCACATTAATCACAAAACCATTAATTATATAAAACTTATAATTTTAAAAAATCCTTTTACATTTTAAGGACTTATCTAAAACAAAAAAAATCATTCTCATATATATAAGTAAATTTGATTAAGAATTCAAGTTAGTATGCTCGACCTCAGCTGTAAGGACTTATCTCCAAAAGAAAAAGTAGCCAACCAACAATAACCATTCATGCAAGAGAAAGTATCGATGTCTAATTGTTAGTATTGTTAATATGGAATAGAAATACACGATCATGGAAATCTTTTATGACCAACAAACTGTTAGTCATAGTGAAATACTAATTTACCGGTCATAGTGAAATAAGCTGTTAGTCATAGTGAAAGAAGGTGGTGTTACACTGCTTGAATCAATATATAGATAGGCCTTTAACACTAATGTACCAGTCATAGTGACATGATAACTAAGAAAGATTACAGTATTTATAATTAAAACAAAGGTTTACATTAATCCAAAGATATACAATGTGGTCGTGTATATCTTCAATAGACCTTCATGCATAGAATGCTTATTAATTAAACAGGTTATATATACTTGTAAGAAAGTTAAGAAATTTCTTACGAAACTTGTTAAAATCCAAGTACCGGCCAACTGTAAAAGATATGCACGTTGTGCATTAATTAAAAAATCTGATGATCTGTCTTGTCCAAATAATAATGTGGGAACGTTGTATAGGTTCAATCGATATTTCTCTAATACTTTCCCTCAGTGGCATTTTCACAAACACTTGCTACTATGTGAATCAAAGAGGCAACAAGCAGATAAAAAAATTCAAATTTGAAAGTGCAGAAAATCAAACCATTGGCCGACGAGAAGTGTAGTGCGATACGGCAACCGTAGTGGGTTTTCTTGCTTGTTTTGGCGTGATTTCTCTAATACTTCCGTTTGCTTGCTGGTTTTGGCGTGATGGTTTCAGAGTGCTAATTTTGGCATGTAGCTCCTGTGGTTTCGGTGTAAGGCACTCGGATTGAAGCGCACGATATCTCCTCTTTCTATATTCTATCTCCTGTGTTTTGGTCTATAGTGTTAATTCCACAATTACTTACGAGTTGCATTTGGATTGGAGGGCTGGTTTTCTTATAAAACCATATGAGCTTTTTAGAAGCGTTCCTAGTGATAAATTGTTATTTTACTCATGAGAAAGGATAGTTGCAATCGTGAGTATATAAGTATTATATAATTATTTTAAAAAAATACATAAATATAAATTTTATATAAATAAAATTAATTTTTTAATAATAAATTTTTTTTTTTTTAAATAAATGCTATTTTTATTAAAACGATTATACAGTAGTTAGGGTTGCTCTTCGCCTGTATTCACCCCCATCCCAACCCCGTCTTAGCAAAAGAAAAAGTACAAAAAAGAAATCCCCAGAAAAAGTTTCACTGTTTGCCAAGCTCAGACGATTGGCGCAGGAAGAGTTCAGATCAGAGAGAATGGAGACGCCGGGACAATGGTTAGAGAAGGCGCTGGTGGATCTATGTCAAAGGATAGAGACGGGTCTGGGTCTGGGAATGGATAAGGATATGATATCGGGCTTGGTCTCCTACTGCGAGCGAGCTCATCCCCAAGATGCCAAAGAGTACCTTGACGTAATCTTCCTATATCTCCTTTTATTTCTTCGATGTTATTTAATTTGTTCTCGGATTTTATTTTTTTGTTACGAATCGTGGGTGTTCCCCGAAATCTTAGCTTTCATTGATGAATTCTGGATTTTTTTTAAAAAATTTTCTATGTTTGATTATTATTATTATTATTATTATTGGTTTCATACGGCTCGACTGAATTTTGTAGGCATTTTTTAAGATAAGAAGGGCTTCCAAGGTTATCTTAGGCACTAACTTTGAACGAAGAAAACCCTACAAAGAAAGAAACATGAGGACAATCGTACCCAGCTTGTGACGACTTTTGATCTTCATGTGGTTTTTCGTGGATTTATGATAAGTTTGGTTGTTTTGTACCAGCAAGGGTATTCATTTATGCATCGGGTTGTTCTGTAAAGGGTTCCTTGCCCTCTTTTATGCACAGAAGCGTATTAGCGTCTATAAGAACAAAGATTGGAGATCTTTATGGAAGCCAAGGAAGCTTAAAGATTAAAACATTATGCAAAAACAACTATCAAACAAAGACAGCAATGCCAAGACTGAAAATTATTGTTTATATGAAACTTAAATTCTATTGGGCTAAAAATTTAATGCTGAGAATCCATGGAAGTTGGTAGGCATGTCTGTTACGTTTGAACAAAAATAGAACATGTTTATGTATTATATAATAGCTGACAAACAAGCATTTATAATTAATTATTTTAGCTAATTCTTATTGTGATCTTAAAAGGAAACTGGAAATTGTCCCAAGTATATTAACAAGGGGCTTTGTTACATCATTTGTTGAAAATTAAAATTTTGGTTCCTATTTACGTATGCAGAATATTATAGGCCAGGAAGCTGGCAGAAGTGTGATTGAAGAATATTTACGGCTGAGAGGTCACTCAGATGTCAGCAGCAGTTCTCTGGATGTTCCAGCTACAAAATTACAAACCTATGTCAAACCCCGCTCGGATGAAGTCTCTATTGGTGGAAACAAGAAACCATCCAGAACATCAAAAGTGCTTTCAGTCCCTAGTTCTCAGTCAGGACCAAAAAAGCATATAGCGTCCAGTTCTCAGGAAAGCCAGAAAGGGAACCAAGTTAATTCTAGAAAGAAGAAAGCTGGGAAGGTTGTTTCACTTGCAGAGGCTGCCAAAGGATCAATTGTGTTTCAGCAGGGAAAACCATGCTCATGCCAAGCCCGTCGCCACAGACTGGTAAGCAATTGTTTGTCTTGTGGAAAGATAGTTTGTGAACAAGAGGGAGAAGGGCCTTGCAGTTTTTGCGGTTCCCTTGTGCTGATGGAAGGGAGCACATATGCTGGTCTAGATGAAAGTTTGCCTCCCCAATCAGATGCTGAAGCAGCAGCTGATGCTTATGCAAAGAGACTCGTTGAATATGACCGGAACTCTGCAGCACGTACAGCAGTTATTGATGATCAGAGTGACTATTATGAAATAGAGGGGAACAGCTGGTTGTCTAAGGAGGTATCTACTTTCTCCCAAACTGTATAGTTGAAGTATGCGGTAATACTTTGAGTACACCTTTCATGTACGTACTTCAAGTTAAATCAGTTATTTTCCTCCAGGAAAAGGAACTTCTAAGGAAGAAACAAGAGGAGATTGAAGAAGCTGAACAGGCCAAACGAAATAAAGTGGTTGTAACTTTTGACTTGCTTGGCCGCAAGGTTTTTACCCTTCCCCAAATGGATTATTATATATTAGGCTTGGTTGTTGCGTGAGTTTCTATTGAGTTCTCTATTGTTTGGGAATATCTTGCTTCCATCTTTATGTAATTATACCTGAGGGTGAATCGTTATAGGTTATACCAGCCTTTTGTTAGTGCCCACGAGATGCCCTTGAAAAAGTTATTAGGATTCTTTTTTCTTCTCCTATTGTTGCAGTTGAGAATTTATTAGGATCTATTTCTCTTCTCACATCTTGTCATGGATGGGTGCTTGTGCATTGTTCATAACAAATTTCTGCCTCTTTCTTTCTTACCACTCTGACACTGGGATCTGCTCAATCTGTTATCGTATTCGTTTTCTTATAGATGCTATGTTTTTCAGGTTCTTTTAAACGAAGATGAAGTTTCAGATATAGAATCAGAGAACAGAATTTTACGGCCACGTGATGAAAGAGAAGTGAACCGAATTAAACCAAACCCAAGTCTTAGAGTTCAACCAGTCTTCTTGGACCCAGGCTCCACTAAGAAGCCTGATAAAGGTAGACAACCGAACAAGGGCCTAACCAAAGGCTTGTGCTTGGAGATAACCGGGAGGGTGCAGCATGATAGCAATGAATCGAGATATTTCCTGAAGGACAGGCAAGTGGCAACAGCCTAAAATGAGGAAGTTTTGCAAGGACCATGAGTAAATGGGGGGCTACATGTGTAAGATTACATTAAGGTACAATTGCGTGAGGTTGTCTGCTCCCTTTTTTCCTTGTTTCAATATATTGGCAAGAACATTTTATGTGAATGGGATACTGAGCTTGTCAATTTGATAGGCATGTTAGGCTGTTGCTTTTTCTGGAAATAGATTAATGCAAGCGCACAAGTTTCAGAATGCAACTATGCTTAAGTTTTGTACCTTCCTGTCCGTTGCATAAAAATGTACTGGTATTTTATCTACTTGCCCACGTCTCAACCAATAAGAAAATGTAATATAAACGACCATTAAAAAAATAGAAGTAGGAAGTTAAAAAATATGCATTTTAGGCATTTGTTAATGCTGATCGGACACTTCATGGCGATCCATTTTTTTCCCATGCCTTCAGGGAATGTTTAACGTACCTTAGATCCGAGCCATTACCTGTTCAAACTTTAGCCTGAATAGAATTGCTAAAATTCATGAAGGGAATTAAGGGCTTTGCTCTGTAAATTGTTTTGAGCCTTAATGTTGAGGGTTTAGCTGTGTTAGTATCCAAAAGTCTTCAGATTTGTGAATCAATAGTTGGGGCAATAACAATTTGTATTAGAGCAAAAAGGTTGACAAATAAGCTGAACTAAAGTGTTTTTGTGTTATGTATGGAACTTAGGTGGATAAGTGGAGCTGGTAAAGAGTAGTGGTACATTTACTTACACTTTTACTTACAAGACTTATTTTGTTAGTTTTCTTTTGATATTCAAATTTTGAATTGCAAATTTAAATCGTATCAATAACTGACAACTGACATGTGGAGAAGTAAGTAGGGCTGAGCAAAAATCCGAAAATCCAACATCGACCCCGACTTCGCCTTCTTGGAGTCGGAGTCGGAGTTTTTCTCTGTGGAAAGTCGGAGTCAGAGTCGGAGGCCAAGCAGATCCGACTCCGACTCCGCTCCGATCCGACTCCGATGCTCCGACTCTGACTCTGCATCCGACTCCAACTCCGATAATGTACATATTTTATAAAAATATATGTGTTTTTCTATATATTAATCATATAAAAATAAATATAATAACATGTAATAATAATATATAAATACTAAAATGCTTAATAACATGTAACATTGTAATACTAATGTATAATATAACATGTAACACTAATATATAAATAATAAATTTATAATAACATGTAATACTAATGTATAATAACTAAAGTTGATTGTATAGATTTTATATAACTATATCTTATATTGTTAGTTAAATTTAATAATATATTAGCATGGCTACATGAGTTAATTATTATAAAATAATATATTTATACTATAATATATAGACTAAATTAACTATATGTAAACATCACATCATGGCTCATGATGTTTCAATATTACTACCATGTAACACAGTAAAACTAAATTACTAATGTATAAATATGTGTATTACATGTAATAATAATGTATAGATACTAAAATGCATAATAACATGTAACATTGTAATACTAATGTATAATAACATGTAACACTAATGGATAAATACTAATATATAAATAATAAGTTTATAATAACATGTAATTCTAATTTGTAATAGCTAAAGTATTGATTATATTAATATAGATTTTATATAACTATATCTTATACAGTAGCATTGTTAGTTAAATTCAATAATATACTAGCATAGATCCATGGGTTAATTATTATAACCTAGTTTGTTTACTAAATAATATAAGTAGATTAAATTGACTAATAATAGTGTGTGACTAATAAAACATTCATTATATATATTCTATATAAGTATAAGTATAACTTAACTTATATAGTTATTTAATTTCAATAATAGTATTAACTATTTATTGTTCCTAAATAATACTATGGTACAACTACAAGATTAATAACTTTCATTAATCAATACTAACAATTAAATTGAGTGATGGGAAGAATTATAATTATAAAAATCATAAATAGAATGATAATTGATAAGTTAACAACAAATTTTAAGATTAAAATTTAATTTAATATTTTTTAAAATAGGGTTTAGTTTAGGATATGAAAATATAAAAATTAAAAAGTCCAAAAACATAATGTAAGCAGGCCAGCCCACTGCACACTGGGCCACTCCTACAGGCAACCAAAACCCAGCCCATTGCTCAGCATACACCAAACGGCGTCGTTCAGTGCTCAGCATACACCAAACGCCCTAAGCATTTCTTTTCTCCTCACAGCCACTCCCCAGTCCCCGAGTCCCCACTCCCAGTCCTAGACCCAGTTCCCAAATTGGCAAAGAAGTGAAGGAATTTGGAAACCCAAACCCTAGCTTGCCGTCGCCCACCCTCAGAGCAACTCATGCCGTCACCCACCCTTTCCCTCACGCCGTCGCAGCGGAGATTCCTGGGCCATCGTACGGTGCCGCTTCCCCTCCCACCGAATGGCTTCTCTCTCTTTTGATAAGTTCTTAGTTCATTTTTCTTTCACTTAAATAGACAAATTATATGGGTTTTGGTTGGTTTTTCTATCACTTCAATAAGTTATTTTTCTTGTAGTGTAGAGCTCAAATTAAGATAATGGATCTCCACCTTCCTTCACCAGTTCACTGTTATAGTTTACATAACTAGTGCCCACACACACTTAAAGTAGTGGCCTTGCTAATGACACTGTGGAAGACAAAGCTCAAATTTAATTTTTCTTGTAGTGCATTTTTACTTCATTAGTACAATGTCAAGAAGCTATATCATTTTGTAAACTTCTTATTGTAAGAGCTTTTCATAAACAAATTTATTCACTTAAAAGTTAACCCAATACGTAGAAGACAAGTGATTCCAACTTTGAAACACACCCTAGCTATTAAATACTGATCATTCCTTTAAAACGTACTAAAATCTTGTACCAAGCGTTTTGGTTTCCAAAAAAACTTTGGATTTCATTGTTTAAAAAAGGTTGGTTACTAGTTAGTTAATTTCTTATATAGCAAAGCTTATATTAATTTTCTTATACAACAAAGCTTATATTAATTGGAACGGTTACAGAAGATTTTGAATTCCAATCCAACTCCTTTTGGGTCGGTTAATTCTAGTCGAGTCGGGTTGAAGCTTTCCATAGAAATCGGTTGCCAACTATTTTGTTCAACCCTTAGCCTGGCCACTGTCATGCATACATGTTTTTCATATAGAACTTAATAAAATGATTATGCAATGCTTTCAAAATTTAATAACCCATTGAGAGAATTTTAGTAGTTTTTTTTTTTTTATTGAAGAAAACTTTTATTTCAAAAGAACATTTTCGTGTCAATTTATTTTTTAGTTATTTATCTTAGTTAATCTTTGCACTCGGTACTGCATGAAGATCTTGGCTCTACCCCCACTTAGATCTCTCTTTTAAAAAGCTCTGGAAGTGGAGGGAGGAGCCCTATTTCCTCACGTCCATGCACTTCTCCACCTTCCTCCACATTATTTTTTGTATACGTTTTATAGGTGTTTCCCCCCTCTTGGTGACGATGATCCATTTGTTGCTTTTAGTACAATGTCAAGAAGCTAAAAGCTTTAACGGGAAAAAAAATAGCTTCATCCAAATTTCCAATGTCATTTTTCATGAGAATAAGTTTATTTTTTATTTTATAATCTTTTTTTGTTTGGTAATTGGTACTTGGCAGTGAATTTGAAAAGTTTTCAAAATAAAAATACTCTATTCTCCCCATCACTCAAAAATAATAGAGTTCATTAGTTATGGATAAAATATGGATAGAAAGGAGATGTATGAAGCCCAAAAATAAAGAACAATTTCTACTTTTCGAAATGGCCCAAATACGAAATCTATCTATTGTTTATGATTATGGGCCTCATTTATAATTTCTTGTTCCTATGAAAGGCCCACCAATAAATAATTCAGAAGTTTTGTTTTTTTGGCCAAAAGGCAAAGCTGATTGGTAAATTTTTCTGTGTTGTTGTGCTGATCTTTAGAAGTTAAATATTTTGGGGTTGTCAAGATCCAACTTGTTTGTTGTGTTCTACAGTTCTAGTTCTTAAATCATGGATATAGAAAGCATAAACACTCATACATCCACAGTTGGATCTTGTCCTGGCATCCCAGCCCAGAACAGTCGATTGATGCTCCCAGTCCAATAGTCGATGAGTCTAGTGGACCAATAGACTCTTCGATAGCCACTCTTAGTGCCTTCCGTTCTACCCCTCGCCCTCCACCTGGTAGTAGAAATCCTAAGAATAGGTCTGAGGTATGGTCCCATTTCACAAGAGTGTCCGATTGTGATCCTGAGGAGCCTGTAGCTACTTGTAATCATTGCCATAGGCAATGGAAATGCCATCCCAAAAGGCAAGGCACTTTGGCCATGAAAACACACATCTAACTTTGCCCAAAAAACCGTATGAGTAATTTAGACAAAAGTTAAACATTCTTGGTCTTGGAAGCAAGAAGTGAAGGAGGGGAAGGGGAGAAGACCTTAGGGATGACTAAATACAATGAGAAAAAAATCCGAGCTACTCTTGCTAAGATGGTGATAGTGGACGAGCTACTCTTTAGATGTGTTGAGGGAGAAGGGTTTCGGGAATTTGTTAAATCCCTTGATCCTAGGTTTCCTATTCTTTCTCGATTTATCGTAATGCATGATTGTATGAGACTATTTTTTAGAGAAAATGATAACTTGAAGAAAATGTTTTGACCACCAAACAAAGAGTGTGCTTGACTACCGACACTTGGACTTCTATCCAAAATATTAATTACATGTATGACCGCTCACTTCATTGATAGTAGTTAGAAGTTGCATAAGTGGATCATTTCATTTGTTCAGATTAGGGACCACAAGGGGGTAACGATTGGGAGGGAGTTGGAGGAGTGTATGCTTGATTGGAGCATTGAAAAAATTCTCACAATTACAGTGGACAATGCTACTTCTAATGATTTCGCTATTGATTGGTTGAGAACAAGGAAAATAGGACGTACGGATTGTGTTGCAACTCATGAGTTTATTCACATGAGGTGTACGACACACATCTTAAACCTTGTTGTGAGTGAAGGTTTGAAAGAGGTTGATGAGTCAATTATAAGGGTCCGGAATTTGATTAAGTATGTGAAGTCTTCTCCTCAAATACTTGCCACTTTCAAGTCTTGTGTTGATAGGTCAAAAGTTCAATGTTCTAGTTTTGAGTCTTGACGTGCCTACTAGATGGAATTCGACTTTTCTTATGTTGGATGTGGCTGAGAAGAATCAAAAAACTTTTCAACTTTTGCTTGATGAGGATCCTTACTCATGAGTTTATTTGTCTGAGGATGGACATAGGAAAAAGGGTCTAGGAGCTCTTGGGCCTGATGATTGGGAGACCATAAGAAACTTTTCGAAGTTTCTTCAAATATTTTATCGTGCCACCTTGCATATTTCTGGTACATTATATGTCACATCAAATATTTATGTTCAAGAGCTTATTGCCATTCATAAACACTTGAATAATTTTTGTGACAATAGTAATCGATATTTGAGTTCAATGGCTTTCAGAATGAAGACAAAGTATAATAAATATTGGGGTGATCTTAAAAAAATAAATCGATTTTTATTTATTGTTACCATTCTTGATTCACGGTTCAAATTAGTTACTCAAGCATATTGGTTCAAGAAAACATTGAGCGAGGAGAAGGGTGAGAAATTTGTCGCACTCTTCAAGAGGGATATGGAATATTCAAGTGTTTGGTGGTGGGTGCATAACTGGGTCTAACAAAACTCGAAGTGGTGAAGGTAGTGCATCAATGGGAAGTAATAGTAGTACTGTTATAGAATATGATCTATTGGAATTTTTGATAGAGTTCCATAAAGAGCATACAACATCCTTGATGGATTGTAAGTCAGAGCTAGAACGGTATTTGTTAGAGAGCATTGAGATTCCTACGGGGAGTTTCAAAATTTTAATTTGGTGGAAAGTCAACTCCACCAAGTATCCAGTTTTTGCTCTAATGACAAAAGATATCTTAGCCATTCGATTACCACTGTTGCATCTGAGTCAGCATTTAGCACAGGAGACCGTGTCCTGGATCCATTTAGGAGTTCTTTGGCTCCTAGAACTGTAGAGACTCTTGTATGCTTACAAAACTGGTTGAAATCCACCCCTATATGCTTGAGTCAAAATTATTCAGAAGCCATTGATGATGCAGAGAGCTATAAGCTAGACTCATGTAATGTATTTAGAGATTTTTTTAAAGTTGTTATATAAGTTGATTTTGACATTTGTTGATACTAATCTTTATACTTTAACATCTTAATGTAGAATTAGCCACTTCTATGGCCAACGTACTTCGTGAAGATGATTGACAATGATGTTTATGGTATCTTATTTTAATTTTGTTTTCTTTATTTTTATAAATTTATATGATATCTTATTTGTTCACTAATTTTGTTCTTTTTTCTTCAGGCACAAGTTGGAATGACATTCATTGTAATTTGTATTGATTCTTTTGTTATAAGTTGTAACTTGTTAATGGAATTAGAGCTTATTGATGGATGATGAGACATGAGTTGGTTGGATAATTTGGAGGATAGATGATGATGGAATCTGGATGGGTTAAATGATGGTAGACCATGTGTTGTTGGCTTTGTGTTATTTTGTTTGTTGTTGTCGAAATGACAATATTATGGGAATACTAGATTTGGTTATATGTTTTTAACTTATAATTTTGAATGAATGATCTTAGTTTGTAATTTTGATTATGTATTTTTAATTTGTATTGTGTAATTTTGAATGAATAATCTTAGTTTGTAATTTTGGTTATGTATTTTTAATTTGTATTTTGTAATTTTGAATGAATGATTTTAGTTTGTAATTTTGGTTATGTATTTTTAATGTGTATCATAGTTGAAAAATTTCTTATTGCAAGTGTGAATTTAGTTTTATTTTATAGTGTTTAGGATTTTAATATATGTATCAGGTATTCAGGTTCTAAGCTTCTAAGGATAAAGGATCTTAGTACGAATGATTCTTTTTACAACAAATTTGGTTAAATAAATTAAAAATATAAAATCATATTTTTTTAAAAAAATTGATATAGAAGCCCAAATTTCTATTAAAGTCTAAAATTATGAGCTTAAAATGTCAAATAGGTTAAGGAAAAAAATCCAATAAAAAAGTCCAATGAAAAAGTCCAACTCCGACTCCGTTCCGATTCTGCTCCAACAAGTCGGAGTCGGAGGTCAGATTCGGCCTCTGACAAAGTTGGAGTCAGAGTCGGAGTCGGAGGGCTACAATACCGACTCCGATCATTCGGTGCTCAGCCCTAGAAGTAAGTTTTTCTTTACATTTTCCCCAATGATATTGCCACTTTTAAATCAATGTTATCTTTACTGTAAAAAGGATTGTGTTTATCATTTTCCACCTTGAAATTTATAATTTTTTTTAGCTACAATCAGAGTGTTATCTGGCTGTCTCGAAGCTCTTTCCTAGTAAACTCCATCAATATGCACATGAAAGTAGGAGGAATACATAGGGTATCACGAAGAGAGATGTTGACATCTACTTGTCTTTTACATACCGGTGAACCCATCATCTTCCCCATATTAGCAGAAGCCTACGATGAGCAGAAGCCGTGATCAGGCGAGGCTCCCAATACCTGTGGGATTAGAAGACTGCGCATGTCCAAAATGATTATCGAAAAGAGTCGTTCTATTTGTAAATTGGTAGATAGTCTAAACCGTTCATATGGAAAATTTTGATTGGCAATATTCAGAATTTTAAATTCTTTTTACAAATCAAATCAGGTTGATGAGGAAACTGTGTTCTCCACAACGACTTGTAAAATGAAATTTTCTGTCGACAGAGTATTCGATGAAACCATATCCCTGAGCAATTACGTTGCATCATTGATATAAAATTCAGTAAAAGTACATTTCAGACCTCAGTTCTCAAAGCAAAAACTCCCCGTCTTTGCAGCAGACCGAATTCAATATATATCACTATCAAAGCCTGAGAAATAAAGGGGAGAAAAAAGAAAATAAATAAATAAATAAACAGATGAAGATCAATCAGGAAGAAGGCCACCATCTTTTTCGCTGTTGCATTTGCATGGCTATGATTGTGGACGGCATTACTAACATGAAAGAAACTCCATGTGGATGCATTAATGTTTGGAAAACGAGTAATATTATATACAGTCGTTGAGTGTGTAAGCGTTATGCAGTCATTTTAAAAAAGAGTAGAGTCTATTATTAAAAAATTATTATTATTTTCATATGGATCTCCTATTTATTTATTTATTTATTTCAAAATAATTACGTTGCGCTTACACACTCATGACTGTAAGTATCATTTCTCTTTAAACTAAATTTTGCAGGCACATGATAATTCTGTTTAGTTTTGAATCAGCGAGTAAATTCATTTTTTATTTATTTTGGTATGCATCTGCTAATAGTATTATAATATTTCTCTAAAGACTTAAAAGAGGAATATATATCATGAAACTTTACATTATTATTATTATTCATTTTGTAATGTGAGGTCTAAGCTTACTATTTTTGGCGCATTGCATCCAAAACTATCACTCATCCTTTGATAAAGCTCTTTAACCTGTATTGAAAAGACGACATGACTTAATCTTACAGATTAAATATTAATAAGGAGAGAAGTAATGTTAAATATAATTTTAAGATATATAAATTTTACACATTCATTATTTTTTAAAAAAAAATTGAGATTTAACGTGAAAATAAATACGCGAGACTTGCATATCTTAAAATTGTAAATATTATTTATTTAAAGAGAATATAAAACCTAATAATTTAAAGGGAGAGTTTGTCAAAAGTCGTGATTTTGATATAAAGTTATAAAATAAGCAATAATTAAGAAGTCGTAGTCGTAACATTTATTGGTATCTTTTCTATATATATAAAAATAAATAAAAAATAAAAAAAAAACAATTATTGGTGTCCGACAGATTTGTACAAATAATTCTGAGGCTGTTTTTGGATGATATCGAGATGTTTTTAAATAATTTAAGTTGATATGTAAATAGTAATAATTTATAGATATTTTAAAAAAATGTATGTATAGTCATTTTTATGTACTTTTTATACATTCTATAAATATGATTAACTGAGTCATTTTTTCTTTAACTTTTTATAAAAAATTAAAAAAATAATAAATTATATAAATAATTAATTTGAGATAAATTAAGATGAGCTGGAGTTGATTCTGATACGAACACACATTTAAATGATTTAAGACCAATAATTGTAAGTTATTTTTTATTTCTCTTTTTAAAATATTGTTATTCACCAAAGCCCAAAAAAAAAAAAAAAAGGAAACTTGCAACAATCAGAAAGAAGACTCCTTCGAAAGAAAAAAAAAAGTAATTAGAAAATAAAGTAAAAGTATTTTTTATATGAGTTTTACTATATACAAGTAAAGTCGCGTACTAATTTACGTATCAATATTGATTTTTTTATACTTAAAATTTAAATTAATATTATTTTTAATAAAATTTATTTTTTGATCAATAATAATAAATTAGTGCACATATTAGTGTATAATTATACTTGCAATTAGATTTTTCTTTTTTATTTTGTTTAAAAAAAAAAGGAAGAAATTGGTATAGAAAGAAGAAGTAAAATGAGGTGGCGGGATCTAATTGGCCAGAGAATTACGTTCTTGTTTTGCGTTGAAAGTATCAGATTAACTAACCAATGAATTTCGATGTATTGAATCAGTGAGAGAGCGAGCGCAGGGAGACGAGGACTCGAAGAGAGCGCAAAACGGACACAACCTGACAATCCTTTACCCGGCCTTCCGTTTTCCGTTCCATGTCCATTCGCCATTTTCAACCCACCCGCCATTCATAATTCAATACAATCTTCTCTATGGCAGAGTGTCTTTTCTCGCTCGCTCTCGTGGTTATAGGTTTTGAAAGATGATGATGTAAATCTGATTCGACTGCCACAGAAAGATTTTGGCTCTTTTGACATCCTGAGATCCGTAAGCCTTCTGGTTCTTCAATTTGGATCTATATTTGTGGAAAATCATCATTGTTTTCATGTTTATGATCTCAAGGCTGCAGCCTGCAACCCGTGGTACTCTGTTTCATTTTGGTTTTAATGTTTCACAGAATCTCGCCCGGACCTGTTTAAATTTTTGCCTTGAATTTATAATCGGCGACTCCTCTGGTTGATTACTTCCAACAATAAAAAGTTGAATGTTATTACATGTATCTCTTTGATTTCTAATCTATGAGAATCCAGATAGAGTTAATCATTTCAACTATAAATAGTTTGTTTTGAATCAGCTAAGGGAGAATTTCAAGCACCCAAATAAATTTCAAAGTCCCAATATTATTTACTCCAAAAACAAAGAGAAAAGATGAGAGGTCTTTTTCTTTGATTTGTTCCTCAGATCTGTATACATGCATACAAGATTAGCGCAATTTTCTCTGACGGTTACGCTTTGCAGTCTACGCTTAATTGCTTGCACTTTTCATTTTTACAAAATCTTTGATTGATTTAGCTCTCGAAGTTCTATCAAGACTCGTATTAAGGCTTAGTTTTATATTTTTAAGTCGAGATTTCATTAGTAATTATAACATCGTGTAAAATACGTGTTCTTTCGTGGCCATTTGCCGTAAATTTAACGGTTCAATCTTTTTTTCATACATTTTTTTCCCTTGCTATGTTGCAAGAATTGATCATTTCTGAAACCCAAAATTTTTCTTAGTTAATTTGAACATCATGTAAAACATGTTTTGTTTCATGGCCATTTGCTGTAAATTTTAATTAGTTCAATCTCTTTTCATACATTTCGTCCCTGCAATGTTGCAAGAATTGACTATTTCTGAACCTCAAAAATATACGTTTGACTTCAAATCATTCCAATCAGGAGAATTCTTTTGCATTTGATAAGTACTGACCCGTTAATATTTTGCAATTCTTATATAAGGTTTGATGCAGAATGCACTTGTTTTTCAAACTTTTTATATATAAAAAATTTATGTATACTCTAATTACTTGTGTAAAAAAAATTCAGGTGCATCATGGCGACAAAGGGGAACTCGGGAGACAATAGAAGTAGGAGTTCAATGTCAATTTTCATTGTTGTTGGTCTGTGTGGTTTCTTCTATATACTGGGTGCATGGCAGCGAAGTGGTTTTGGCAAGGGAGACAGTATAGCTGTGGAGATTACCAAACAGACAGATTGCAGTATCCTCTCAAACCTAAATTATGAGACCCATCATGGTGGAGATGCAGGGACAATTGATGAATCTGAAGCAGAAGTTAATGAGTTCAAGCCATGTGATGATCGCTACATTGATTACACACCCTGTCAAGATCAAATGCGGGCTATGACATTTCCACGAGAAAACATGATCTATAGGGAACGGCATTGCCCTCCTGAGAATGAGAAACTGCACTGCCTTATTCCTGCACGGAAAGGATATGTGACCCCATTTCCATGGCCCCAGAGTCGCGACTATGTGCCTTATGCAAATGCACCTTATAAGAGCTTGACAGTTGAGAAGGCTATTCAGAACTGGATTCAATATGAGGGCAACGTTTTTAGATTCCCTGGTGGAGGCACACAGTTTCCTCATGGAGCGGATGCATATATTAATGAACTTGCATCTGTGATTCCACTAGACAATGGGCTGGTTAGAACTGCTTTGGATACAGGCTGTGGGGTAGGTTACGCACTTAGCTTTTATCGCACTGTTTTTTTGGGTTCATTAATGCCCAAACTCTTATCCCTAATCAATGCATCATTCCTGCCCATTTTTTTATCATCTCAATATGGCTCTTAGCATTCATGCATTCTTTGCGTAAGCAGTGATACATACTGATAAATCTACTTTGTCTTCTATGGATGCAACTTGCCTTTGGTTCATTAGTTTTCCTCACTTTTATATTTAGTCTATCAAGCTTATATACTTCCATTAATCTTTAGTGTAGTTGATTTAGTGCTATTGGATGGTGGTTAGGTTGCAAGTTGGGGTGCGTACCTGTTCAAGAAAAATGTTATTGCCATGTCATTTGCACCAAGGGACTCTCATGAAGCACAAGTTCAATTTGCTTTGGAAAGAGGTGTTCCAGCTGTTATTGGTGTTCTTGGAACCATAAAGCTGCCATATCCTTCCAGAGCCTTTGACATGGCACACTGTTCCCGTTGCTTGATTCGATGGGGTGAAAATGGTGAGGATAAAAATTATATAGTTTGTTGGGTAATATGTTTGTAATTCCTAGTGAAAAGAAAAAGAGCAATATGCTTGTTTACAATGAGTTCGCCAACTGCAATAAAAAATAGCTTTGCGAGGATACATCATTAGATTCAATTGCTAGCAACCTAATTTAAGTATAAGTCCATTTTGACGTCCTTGACTCTGCTGAAACTTCCATGAATATGAAGCTTGACTTGCTCAAAGGCAGCTGAAAAGCTACTTTTGTTCCAGTCTGGCTTAAGATGAGCCTTATAATTCCTTGGCGCATTATAATCAAAGCACTCGCTTGAAGATAAAATTACTTTTGATTGGTGCGTTTTTGTCAACTGACCATTGGCTTCTTATTTTCTGATGAGTCTCTGGACCTTTATAATTAATTTTTCTTTTTGTTTAGTTCTAATTTCTGTTATCACATTCAGTTTACTGAAACTAATTTTTATCATGATTATTGGGCACCTGCAGATGGAATGTACATGATGGAAGTTGACCGAGTTCTTAGACCCGGTGGTTACTGGGTGCTTTCTGGTCCACCCATTAACTGGAAGAATAATTACCAAGCATGGCAACGTCCCAAAGAAGAACTTCAGGAGGAACAAAGAAACATTGAAGAGATTGCCAAACGTCTTTGTTGGGAAAAGAAGCACGAGAAGGGTGATATTGCTGTTTGGAGGAAAAGAATAAGTTATGACTATTGCCGTGATCAAGATTCTCAACCTGCAATGTGTGAATCTGAAAATGCTGATGGTGTTTGGTATATTACTACTCTATTTGAATTTCTCTCTTTTACACTCTTGTTGAACTTTTATTTGACTGGCAAAGAAATGCCTGGAAAGTTGGATATGCACCCAGTTTTCTTTGCTATTGAGTTTCTTTTATATGATCAGTTTCTGGTGATATACCTATTGCACTTGTACAAGTGATTTGAGTTTGCTTGTTCATGAAGCAGATGTCCCGTGATCTACCTCTTGCACTGTATATGTTCCCTCTACACTGCTTTAACTTCCTAGAAGTTTTGTGAACAAAAGGATTGTTGAATGACAAGTATTTTCATTACTAGGATCTAAATGATATCTGAAATTTTTTCTGAATAAACCTTTTTAGGAGTATTTTTGCAAACCAAGTGTTTTAAGAAGATCTGAGGATATCAATGAATTCATAATAAGTTTTTTTGTTTTTTGTCCCGCTGTCTTCTTTTGTTGCATTATTTAAGTTTCAACTGTAGCATTCAGTTTTACGGTATTTTGGACATCATGAAAATTTTTCTCTGAAACATTTATCTTCTGCTGGCGTCTAGGTACAAAAAGATGGAAACATGTGTAACTCCGTATACCGAGACTACTAATCCTGATGAAGTTGCTGACGGAGCATGGAAGCCATTTCCAGAGAGACTCAATGCTGTTCCTTTCAGAATATCTAGTGGATCCATTCCTGAAATATCTGTTGAGGCATACCAGGAGGACAACCGCGCATGGAAGAAGCACGTGAATGCTTATAAGAGGATCAACAAGATAATTGATTCTGGCAGATATCACAATATTATGGATATGAATGCTGGTCTAGGAAGTTTTGCTGCTGCTCTTGAATCTCCAAAGTTGTGGGTTATGAATGTTATGCCTACAATAGCTGAGAAGGACACACTGGGTGTCATATTTGAGCGTGGATTGATCGGCATATATCATGATTGGTAACTTCTGGAATGTCTTTTCTGTTTTTCAAAGAACCCAGATCTATATAGACTTAGCTTTTACATCCCTCTTGGTGATCCTTTTCTTAACAGGTATCCAATTAACTCAATGAAGCCCCTTTTGCCTTACATTTTAGGCAGGTGTAAAATATAGTTTTTTTTATCCTTAATCAAACATGTCCTTACTTACTACCTTAACCTACGTGTGTTTATCCTTATCCTCCTCTTCATTTCAGACACTTTCTATGAACGATTTAATTTTAACTGTGACAGAATATGAATAAAGCTTTCTTAATCATCCTGAATATCAATTTATTCGGGTAAAATTACTTTTTTCATCTATTGAAACCTGATAATGAATTTTAAAATATGGTCTTTCTTTACCATCCCATGGTCACCCCACGCTTCTTTCTTCACAAACTTTAAATTAGTAACATCACCTTCCACATACTAATTTCTTAAACCTGCGTATTTTACCCCACATGAAGATTGATCTCTGCTATTTGAGCTGAGAATTCAACCCCAGTTTTGTTTCATTAACAAGAATTTTCATCATTCACCTTGGAGATTCAGTGAGTGACTGACCTAAACATAATGTAGGCTCTGGTTGGATTCTGGACAGCTGATGTGTATTCTTGACTTCAGTATAATCATTTGTTCATTGTAATTACAATATGTTATAATCTTCTCCGTACATATTGCCAGAAATAAATATAAGTAGATAACCATAGTTGGGGTTTTATCAATAGTTTATAATCTTCTCTGTATGTATTTTCTTTGTGCTTCTTTTCCTTTCTATTTCCTGGGGTTTAAACATCATCAACTATCTGGGGCTTTGCCAATCAGAAGATGCAAGCGCCTCATTGCTGCAGTAGATAAATTAGTAAAGGGTGCAGGATCTAGGAGGTAGCATTACCAAGTAGTTTAAGCTGCTTAACATTCAGTTGTGTGTTTGGTAATCTATTGCATTTAGATTAAGTTGCCATTGCTTCCTTCTTACTCATTGAAAGACTTTATTTCTGCTTTGGATTGATTCAATAGTTGAATATATTTAATGATAAATCACTTATATTAGTCTCTCCCGGGTTTGTTTTGATGCATTAAAAGAAACCAGCCCCTAGAAAAATAAAATGTAGAGCAAGCTGTTGTTTTTGGGATGTGGAAGCTGAAATTTGATCTTGCTTGCTTCCATATTACACTGTTACTTCACTAGCTAATGCCTTTCATGGTTCACAATCTTTCTCTACTTTAAAACAGGTGTGAAGCCTTCTCCACGTATCCTAGGACGTACGACCTTATTCATGCAAATGTTATTTTCAGCTTATACAAGGATAAGTAAGTCTTTCCTGACTTTACATCCTACTTTGTTCAGAAGGAAATAAAAACTTTGCTACTTGTAATATTAGCATCATTCTAATGTTAAGCAGCCCCATCTCACAAAATTCGAATCTTCTCTCATAAATATAAGAGTAACAATAAAATTACTTTTCCATTCAGAGAAGGGAATTTGATATGCTTTAGTAATTGGGTATTGGTAAGAGGCAAGGCCCACATCCATTTCACATCGCATATAAAAGAAGATGAAATAATTTACCCATATAGTACTGTTCTAGAGTTCAAGAAACAACTATTAGCACAAATTGGCAGAAACATGAAAAGTTAGGATACACCTTGTAGCAGGAACCAACTTGGAGATGACAAAAGCCTTGCCATCTGTTCATTTTTATCTTCCTTAAGGGATACATTTTCCTGTGTGGGAATGCTATTGCTTAAACCCTAACTAATGCCAGGTGCAATGCGGAAGACATTCTTCTGGAGATGGATCGTATCCTACGGCCTGAAGGAGCTGTTATATTCCGTGACCAAATGGATGTGCTAATCAAGGTTAAAAGAACTGTGAAAGGAATGAGGTGGAATACAAAAATGGTAGATCATGAGGATGGCCCTCTTGTCCAAGAAAAGATATTGTTTGCTGTCAAACAGTATTGGGTTGAAGGTGAAAACAACACCGCATCTTCAAGGTGAAAGAAAAGGAGAAATTTTCAGCGCAACTATAGCCAGAAACTGTCGTCGAGTCAAGTTCGAAGAATCACTTTATACCAACTCATGGGTGTCCAGGCAAGTAGCAAGTCGAGGGACATGACTATTGTGGTAATTGTAGTTGATTCTCCAGCTTCCTATGGTAGGTATAGCAGACTGATAGGTGTTGCCAATTTTTGAAGCTCCATGTCAATTTTACAGATAAAAAAAAGGCTCCATGCGTCAATTTTAGCCTTTACACTTCAGTTTTTTTTTTTAGTTCTTGTAATTTCTGTTTGAAGATCTTACAGCTGATGTTGATACTCAAGCTTCGTGTTAGAATGAAGCCTGGTTTTGGCTAAAGGACATTGGCTTTATCTCATCTATTATTATGTTTTATTTATTTATTGAAACTGAATATATAGTGAATTTAGTAATTCTTTATTGCAAAGATGGAAAACAAAGTAGAATTCTCGGAACTATGACTATTAAAATAAAAGATCACGAGTCGGGCAAAAGAGAACATCAGTCTCACAATTGTAATATTTTAGACCTCTTATATTTGGCCAAATCTACTTACTGGAGAAATTATAGTTGCAATAGTAGTATGTAAGCGTTGTGCAATTATTTAAAAAATAAATAAATAAATACAGGACTAACATGAAAAAAAATTAATTTTGTAATAGTGAATTTCACTCTTTTTCAAAGTGACTGCACAATACTTACATATTCCACGTCCATAACTGTATTTAGCATTACTCATTAGGCCAACAACAATTGCCAAGCTTGGACTGAAGATGCCATAATGTGTGAATAATATTAGGTAATAAGACAGAAAAACTTATCCACGTGTATTCTCAAAAAGATTTAGTTAAAAAAAAAAAAACATCGAGAGGGATTGTCACTGAAGGAAAGGAACAGAATTAAAAAGGTTGGGATAAATGTACTAAGCACATGCAATGTTATTCAAGCATCATTCAGGGCAGGAAGGAAGTCGACATTTGCCCAGAAATGTGATCGTAAACGTGCATCTGTTTACAATTAGTTTATAGCTAAGCATACAATATCATCTCCTGTCCAGGTCATAATCAAGCTCAATGAAGTGATCAATCAGCAGCCATTTACTTACAAAAGAGAGAAATATGTTGTTTTTCATTCTGAATTTTATGATAGATACCCAGTCATAGCAATTGATAGATATGGCATAATATCAACATGTATGATTGAAAATGATAAAATTTAAGATGAAGAGGAGTTGCTTCGCAAAAAATGGCTCGCGAACAACAAATTAGACTTTCCATTCATGCTGATTGCGACTCATGCCCATCACATTGAGAAACTCTCTCGAAGAAATGGTCTGTGAGCCACTTGTTGTGATGATGTCCACAGATGATGAGTTGAAAAGAGTATATAATCATATTCACATGAACAGAAGCGATTATGTCCATATTGTTGGAACCAAAGTTTAAAGTATTAGTGAGTTGATGAAAACTCAAAAAGCATTTTGTTTACTGAAATATATAGGCAAATGCAATATATATTTGGTGGTCAAGCTCCAAAGCGAGTAGGGCCCAAACTCTTGTTTAAAAAGAAATTTGTTTTTTTCAAGGCAATTGTATCTCCTAGCAAGAAATTCTGTTATATTAAATAGACCACCATCTTCTAAACTTTCTGCGCTACTCAAGAGCTTTAAAATCCTCCAAAGCACCCCATTCTTGTGCTGTCATCTGCATAAGCTAAACTTGTTAAGCAACCTGTCCTTACCATGGACACTGAGAAGAACAGCACCAAGCTCAGCAATGCCGCGGTTTCTTCATACTTCGGCACAGCAGAAGAGGGCTCTATGCTTAAGGTTGCCAAGTTAGTTCAACATCTTCCTCCTGCGGTCGCTTCAAGCCGAACCACTCCCTCTTCGACATGCCTAGACAGAGGCAAAACTGCAGAGGGTGAAATCAGTGTCTTTCGTGCTGAAAGATACTTCAGCATGGGGCTGGCTGATGACAGTCCTAAAAGTATTGATAAGCATGGGCTTAAGAAAGATTCTCGATTTGATCTGAACTATAGAGAACCAAAGAGCAGGCCAGGAACTCCTAGCATAATTTCTGAAGCAAGTTCGAATAGCCAAGCCGCTTTATTACCAAGTTTTCACAGGCAACCATTCCAAAATACTGAAAAGAAGGTAAATGGAAAGATATATTTCTCTGGTTTTATCTGCAGCAGATCTTGTTCAGATAAGAAATCGCTTAATGTCCATAAGCATGGAGGAACTCATGGAAAAGAGGTCAGGAAAAAGGCAATTCAAGTTGATCACAACCAGTTACAACCCCGATCTCAGGTAAAGGATGAGCTTCATGGCCCAAAGTTCGAGAGGTCAAACAGAGAAATGAGTTTTTCATTTCCAACTATAAGTCCCGGGTTGCAAAATCTGGCAGCTAGTTCCCAGTTGAAAGAGAAGAAGCTCAAAGAAGAAGAACCACGAAAATCTCTCGAGGTGTTTGGATCCTATATGATGAAGAAAGGCGACATTGCAATGAACTTAGAGAGAAAAGTCTCCATCCTCACTTGGGATGCCATTCCAAAAGCCCAAAACGTTTCCTCCACTATTTCTGGAACTGAAGGCATGCATGAAGATGTGGGGAGTGATGCTAGTTCGGATTTGTTTGAGATAGAGACCCTATCCTGCAGTGAAAAGCCGCCGCAGTTCACGAGGCAAGAGTCTGATGGCATGTCCAGCTGTTTGACCTCCATTACCAAGTATGAGCCAAGTGACGCAAGCATTGAGTGGAGTGTTGTCACAGCCAGTGCTGCCGGTTACTCGGCCGATAGAGGCTTTGATGAAAAGAAACTGGAAGAAAGTAATAAGATTCCTGGTGTGGTCAAAACCAAATCCATAATTGACAAGGAAGCGCCAAAAATCCGTCCAATTGGACTACTTGGCTGTAAGAGTCTCAAGGCAGTGAATGTTGCTGAAACTGCACACAGAACAAATGAGAGGCCAAAATCTGACTCGGTACATCAGTAAAGATTGGATTCCTCCGTGTAAACTGAGATTAAGGTGTAAGACTGAGTTCTCATGAGTGCAACATTATTATCTCCAGAGAGATCTCCCTTTTGCAGTTTTTGTGTTTATCCCTGTTCATGTTGTAGTGAATGTAAGTAGGATTAGCAGAACTTTGTTGAAACTCCTGTATGACATGATTTTACAGAAATCGTGCAATCATCCTAAATCTGAAGTATACTTTTTGCACTAATTTATCAATTTCATAAACCCAACTCAATACTAATATCTTTGCAGTGATTAAACAGAAGCTTTCTATCCATAGCTTTTGTGTCATTCAAAGGCACGGCAATCCTGAAAATATAAAAAGGGTTTAGATCTGTCAAGGCACTCGGACTTTAAAAAAATAAAAAAAGACTAGTAGGCATCAAGTTTTTGAGACCAGACCACCCTTGTCCAACCCCTTTTCCTTCAATAGGTCCAACTTTTATTTATTGTTCTCTTGATTTACAACCTTGGGTCATTCCTTCTCTCTAGTATGTTAACCAAGTCTGCTTTTGGCAAACCACGCTTGCCTCACTTCTTAGTCTACAAATCTTTAACTTTGGGTTGGCGTGTATCTCTCTTGACTAAGACAAAACATAACAAATGGAAATGCCGGAGCTTCAGAAAGTTGGATTTGGAATCTAATCCTTCACTGTAGCCTCTTTGTGGTGTTACCAATCTTTATAGCAAATCTTGACTGGGACAGGTTACTGTTGCAGAAACTAAGAGCCATTCTATGTTTAAAATTAAATTGATTTGCAGATTAAATATTGTCATGTCAATGGTGCGGCCGCACTTGTTTGTAAATATAATTTCTTTACCAAAGGACATTAAAGTGGCTCTGTCCAGGATTTTATATCTTTGCAAACAACAAAGCACAGAATTTGTGAACACGAAGCATTTCAATGGGATTGAATAAAGGCTTGGAACACTCATATCATGAATATATCACTCAAATGATGGGAACTGTTAAGGAATGTCGCACACAGTGACACGTTCAACTCATTACTGTCAGGCCATTATATGCTAAAGCAAGTTGGGTAGCTACATTCAATTCTGTAACCATCTTACAACCAAGGTGGATCCCATTCTCTCTTCTCTCATTTTCATCCCACAGAAATAAGGTTGGGAATCACGTAACATTTCTCAAACAAAATTTCTGTAAACCCTATTAACCTCCAGTGTTAGTGTTGGATTGTAACAGTAAATTCTCTGTACAAGTTGACACTTTTTTCTTGAAAGTCTCTAAACAAGAGAAGCCATAATGCCAAACTGCAGTTTCTGTTAAATGGACTCACATAGAAGGCAAAATTGCTTTGTGATGCAAGAAGTGCCATGTTGATTACTTCTCTCTGTGTATGAATACACCTCAGTAAGGCTGTAAGAGCCGTAACAGATAACAGAAAAAAGAAGTTAAAATATAAATCCTTTTTTATCTAATTGTCAATAATCGAGCTTGCAAATAGAATGTTTTTCAGCAATAAATTCTTGACGAAAGAAATCCCAAGATATTTGAGAGAAGCCCGGCCGTGTTCATAAATTCATGAAGGGTAGCCTAGAAAGTGAAGGCAGACAAGTCATAAATGTTCATGAAAGGGGGAAGGGAGAAGAAGTTGCCCATCACACCCAATCTTAAAAGATTGACACCGAAGATGGATGTCAGTGGAATTTTCTTGGTGTCATCTAATAAAATATACAGGCAGAGGTACCCCTAATGGAATGTTGGGAAGGGACCTACTGGGTTGGAAAAAAATGAAATTAAAACTCTGGTAGATGGAATTAATAGTTGCCCTGGACCACTAAGGAAAGCCATCCTCACTTCAACTTAATATACACATATACATATACATATATATATATATGTTATTTATATATATTTTGGAAGCATTAGCATTTAGGGAACTTAGTTTCTGTTCATTTATGTCATTTCTTCCCTTTGATAATGGATTACTGCCAACTTTCTCGAACGCAAATCTTTTAGTTTTATCAACTCATGCATTTTAGCCTTGGTACTAATGAATTCATAAAGGTTATTGCTCTTGATAAGTAGAATTGCTTTGACACACTAAGTAAAGAACAATGCTTCTTCTCTCCACCAAAGTAAAGTCTGAAAGGTATTTCATCACTAACATACAAGCATGAGAAGAGTAAGGAAATAAAATACCAAAATGCTCAACCAAGTTTTGGAGATCCATGTATTAACATTGACATCATCTTAAATGATGTAATGCCTCAAAATATACTAACTTAATTTCCTATATTATTTTGAACTCCAACTATTCATGCGCATTCTAAATATCTGTGGCTTTTGAGTCATAATAACAAGGAAGTGGCAATTTACTCGAGAATCTATAGAAAAACAAACACACATATGGTATGGAACACTACAGATTTTTTATTTTTAAAAAAATTTAGATTTTTAGTGTGTCTTGGCTCAAACTGATAATTAGAGCTGAAGTTATTAAAAGAAGCATTTTTCATAATGAATGAGCATCTACACAACTAAGTCTGAAAAGAGAAAAAGCATGATCAAAAGGAAATTAAGGAGGGCTCCACAAGAGGGTTGAAAGATGGGATTCAAGGATCCCACCAATATTCTTGGTCTGACATTGCCACAAGTCCATAGAGCAAAACACTTGAGAAAAAAAAGGGATGTTTGTGATTGGGGAAAAGGAAGAAGAGATTCACTGCAATTATATATGAGAAAATGTTTTCAACAATATATGATAGACATGGAGATTATGTGAACCATAAGGAAAGGCCCACTGATAAACCTAAAGGGAAGCAATACCCAAGGAACTAGTGGAAACTCATTTTATGTTGGGTTGTAATAAATGTTATCAAAAAAGAAAAATAAAAAGTCTCATAGAAGTTCTCTACCTTGTTAAGTCATCTTTGTTCTTCTGATGTCTGCACCACTCTCTCTCATGTTTGGAACCATATGCAAAAACCAACTGTTACAACTAACAGTATGAACAAAAGGTTGCCTACAAAAAAAATTCAACTAGAGGTGACCCCTCAGTGTGGCCCTGAAGCCATGAACTTTGTCACAACAAAACTAACATCATTTGCAAAAGTTGTTAGAGAAAAGATGTTATTGTAAAGTTTAAAGTAACGATCAAAACAAAGTCTAATTAAGTCACTTATGAACTTGTACTGAAAAAGAACTTATTAAATGGGATTGAGCATGATAGCATTTGTAATCATTCAACAACGAAAAATCTATCTGCAAAGTTTACGTATGAACGCACCAAACGCGTCACTGACGTAGACCTTTGCTGTATTAGTTAGGATAATGAAATAGTTGTATTTTGGTTTTATTTATAATTGACATAGTCTCAAAGTAAAGTCCACATTAAGCAACATTTATGGTGTATACATACCGTCATGTTGGCAACATGACTCTTCAAATTAGTTAAAATTACAATTGGAGTCTATACGCATCCTGATCATATATAAAATCTCATTCACAGAAAAAGAATTCATTTCAAATTTTGTCATTCTTACTGGGGGCTGGTTTGGTTACACAAAATCAAACTATCTTTTTTCATCTTATTTCATCTGAACTGCGTAACCAAACGAGGCCGTAAAATTGTTTTCAAGTGGTAGAACTATATATGAAATTACCTGAAAAGCATATGTGACATCAATAAATATGAATGAAAATGATAAAATTTAGTATGACGAGTACAATTGTTTTTTACAAGATTCCTGTCAAAGCATGAAAGTATATTCTGGATATGTACTATGTAGCATCTAGCCTTCAATTTGGATGATCTTTTTTTTTTTTGGGGGGGGGGGGGGGGGGGAGAGTATAGTACCTCTGAAGCTTTATTGATAAACCCTCACTTGTGGCGGAAGAATAATGTGGTTACAATTCAATCGACTAACGTGGAAAATTATTAACAAAATCAATAAACCCACCAATAAAATAATAGACATTAACCAATAAACAATCAAACTTTGTAAAAAATTACAATTTACCGGACCCATAAATAAGACAAAGACCATTTATCAATACACAGCAAGCCTCTTAGTCTTGAAGGAAGAAAACTATCAGCGCGAAGAATAAGGCAAGAATTACGATCGCCTTCATTTGCAAGGACATCAGCAACCATGTTTTGTCCTCTATAAATATGACCAATATGACCATCAACATGTCTAAGACGATCAACTATCTCATCCCAAAAATCTCATAGATACCAATGAGAATACTCCCCATGTTGAAACCAAGAAACCACCAATAAAGAATCAGTTTCTACACGTAAACCCAAGTCCTTACACAACCATAGACCATCCCTTAAGGCCCAACATTCTGCAATAATGTTTGATTGTACATTATAATGATGAGCAAAGCCAACAAAAAATTTCCCTTTCGTGTCTCGAATCACACCAGCCCCACTTGACAAACTTGGGTTCCCAAGTAAACACCTACCAACATTTAATTTCCAACAACTCATAGGAGGAGGTTGCCAAGCAAAGGACCTCACTTTCAGCATTATGGTAGGAATAATAGAACAATGAATACTTCTCAACAAATCAAAATCATACTTGGAGAGTGAAGACAGCTTCATATTTTTGGAGAAAAAATTTTAAATCTGAGACACAATCTCAAAAATAATTTGCTTCCAGAAAGCAACACAACCTTCCATTCGAGCCTTACAACCTTCTATTTGGATGATCGATTAAGGTCTTTGGGCCATCTAGGGGTAGCACTAGGCCTTCATGGGTCTTTATTACAGCCCTATTTTTGTTCCAAATTAACTGGGTCTAGCCCACCTTGTCAATATAGTTTCAAAGGGGAGTAAATAAAAAACAAATAATTAAAATTCTAATGAAAGTAAATCGAAAATAAACTGCATTAATACCAATCTTATAGTTCAAAACACTTGTAATTTGGAGGATTTTAAGAAATCTTTTAATTTTTTTAAACTTTCAATCAAAACATCTTTTAAATTTCAAAATGATTTTCCTCTATTAAAACAAGTCTCTCGTATTAGAGCTCTAGCCAAATGCCAGCAGAACCTCTAAAATAGCCAATATGGCTTAATCTAGCAACATAAACCCAACCAACCTTTGAGCTACAGTAATAAATTTAGGATCAACCAACCTTTGACCTTCACTGTAGCAAGATCATTTCAATTTTTATCATTATTTCATCCAACCGAATTCTACTTTTTCCTCTCTACATTTTCAGTTTCTTTTCTCGCAATCACCTTGCCTTCGCTAGAAGCAAAAGTTTCCACCACCAAAGTCGATTATCCTCCATCACTGCTTCAACTCCGATGAAAATATAGATATTCAGTTGGTACGTTAAGATATTTTTATAAAATTTTTAGATGAGTGTAAGTAATGAATTTTAGATATTATAATTAAAATGACCATTAAAAATAGAAATAATAATAATAATTTAATTTAGAATGAACGATATATTCATTATGTTATTAAATATAAAATCATCAGAAAAGTGTACAAATTATGAAACTTAATACAAAATATATGAAATACCCAAATATTTTTGTGGAGAAATATTTTTTTTTTAATTCATCAAATACCCAAATATATGAAAAAGGTCACTTTAGAATAATACATAAACAATTAAATGAATATTTTTATTTTAAAAAATATTTATAATGTGTAAGATTTGCATATACTAATTGTATATTGAAATCAACCTCTAATTGTTTTTTTAATAACAAATCAACCTCTATTCTCGTATATGACGAGGGATAGCACTATAGCTACCGCTAGTTGTAAGATGTGTTTTTTTTCTTTACATATATTTTTTTAATATTTTTAAATTAATTTTTTTAAAAAAATTTATAATATTATTAAAATATACTTACTTTTTTTTAAAAAAATAGATCATTGAATTCATTCAATAAAACGAAATTACAAGTGTGACTTATCAATACAGGAAAATCCAAACTATAAGCCAACCTACGCATCTGCTTTGAAGCATCCCCACACACATAGTTGCGGACATTGTCTTAATTTCTAAATCTCTCCTAAACGAGAGAGAGACCCCCTTCTTCCTCCCAAAGAGGCGGAGTACAACACACTGTTACTATGGACACCAAGTCCAAAAACCTAATTCTACAATATTAAAAACTAATTAGCAAACTACAATGCGAAACAAACAAAAAACAGAACCCTAAGCACTGGCCTGAGTCCCGACAGCACACCTACCGCAAGCATCAGCTCACGAGCCCAGAATGGCACGAGCACCCAGCTCACGCATGGACAACAACCTCTACTACAGAGACCGGCCATATGACCACCAGCCATAACATCGCTCGCCACTCTCGATCAGCTCTTACCCCGGATTGCGACCGATCAAGTAGCTCATCACCTCACTCGGGTACTAAACACAAATGGCCCCAAAAAACACTGTGGGTTTGTTGCACAGATGACTAACACAAGAGGGGGGTGAATTGAGTTGTATTTAAAAAAATAACACTTATAAATCAAATATACAATATAAAATATAAACAAAATATGAAACAACAATAAATATAAAAAGTAAGGGTAAGAGAGAAGCAAACTCAGTATGTTAACGAGGTTCGGCCCCACTACCTACGTCCTCGCCTCAAGCTACCCCTTGAGGATCCCCGAATTCACTATTCAATCTCCTTCAGGTGGAGGTAGAAACCTATTACACCTTTGAACAACACCGCTACAAAGGATCCGTGTAGAACACCCTCTACACTTGCAATCACCTTACACGTGGTGATTCAACTATTCCCTGTGCAGAACACTTTCTACACACACAAGGGTTATACACACCATTTTACTGATACAAGAATTGATAGTGGGTAGGTTATCAGAAAACACTCCTCAATAAGTGAAATAAGAACAATACAAGCACAAACTATATCTCTCAAAATGAATAAGGGTTAAGGCTCAATGCTTAGAGAAGAGAGAATGAAAGCTTTGAATGAATATTGTATGCTCTTGGTGTTGTAAATGTGAAGCTCTCAAATGATCTATTTATAGGCATATGAGACTTCATATTCAAATTTAAAAAGATTCACATGTCAAAGACATCATCATTCACTTTTTTAAAAAATTCAAACCTAATATTTTTACTTTTTGCATGTGACAAAATGAGCACACTTTACTTTTCAAAAGTTTCAAATCTAATATTTTACTTTTTGCATATGAAAAAAGGAGCACACTTTACTTTTCAAAAATTTCAAACAAAGACATCTTCCTTTTGTATAAGTCAAGAAAAGCATCAATCACTTTTGAAAATATTCAAATAAAACATGCACATGTGAAATATGACAATCAATCATCTTTAATATTTTCAAAATTCAAACATTTAATCATGGCATGCACATGTGAAAGATGACAATCAATTATCTTTCAAAATTTTCAAATTTAATTTTCAAAATATTCATGCACATGTGGAAAATGTATTTTAATGTTTTATGATAAAATATTAATTTTTGAGCCTTAATCCTAATTTCGAATTTTTAAGAGATTTACAACATTACTCTATGACTTTAATGTGAATTTGTTTCATTCTTGCTCATGCTTGGTTTCTTGATGTGCTTGACTCCATTTTGTGGACAACTTGAGTTTGAAACTCCTCTATTCTTTGGATTCATTTGTTATCATCAAAATCTATGTATAGATTTATAATTATATGAAA